>PITA01001342.1:111965-200841 GCA_004023965.1 Spilogale gracilis
CAGGAGCACAAGAGAATGTGTTTATATATATATTGTGTATATATATATATATATATATATACACATACACACACACACACACACAGTATTTATATATACAGTATTTATATCTATTGTGCAATGATCACCACAAGAAGTCTAGTTAACCTCCCTCATAACATAGTTACAGATTTTTTTTCTTATGAGAACTTTTAAGAACCACTTTTAGCGACTCTCCGATACGCTCAACAGTATTATTAACTGTACTCACCACACTGTGCGCTGCATCCCCAGCTGTGTTTACCTGGAAACTGGAAATACCTTCCTTTCGACCACTTTCACCCATTTTGCCCAAGCCCACCCCCTGCCACTGGCAACCATCGCTCTGTTCTTTGCATCTAGCAATTCGGTTTTTGTTTTTCTTTTAGATTCCACATGTAAGTGCGATCATATGGTATCTGTGCTGGGCCTGTTTCACTTAGTATATGCCCTCAAGGTCCACCCATGTTGCCACAAATAGAAAAATGTCCTTATTTTTATGGCTGAGTAATATTCCACTGCATGCATGCACACGCGTGTGCACGCACCCCCCACATCTTGTTTATCCATTCATCCAGTGACAGACACCTAGGCTGCTTCCATATCTTGGCTACAGTAAATAATGCTATGATGATTGTGGAAGTACAGATTATCTTTTCAAATTACTGTTTTCATTTCTGTGGAGTCTATGAACATATGAATCACCAACTCATAGGGGTAGGCACTGGGCACAGTCTGACACATTGAGAACTTGATAAAAGCAATGAGGCTTTTTCCTAGGAATAACCTCATCAAACAAGGTATTTTCCTTACGAATTCAGGGAGTTCTCATCCATCTAACCACTTATTTCTCAATTCAACAACTGAATGCCTATGATGTGCCAGGCACTGTCCTAGCCATTTGAGACATAAGTGAATAAAATAGACAATATTTCTTTCTTCCTGGAACTTATATTTTAATAGGCAAGACAAAAAATATACCCAAAAATGTAATAATTAAGTAACTTATATGCATGTGAGAAAGTGTTATTAAGGACAGAGTAAGATAAGGGGAGCTAGGAAGGTAGGAAAAGCAGATGCAGCAGTTAAAGTTAAAGCTGTACACAGGTACATAATAATGAGGAGAAAGCTCAGTGAGAGGAGGCGAATCCGGCAAAGATCCACAGGACCACGGAGAGTTAAGGCAGGAGTGTCTGGGGAAAGAGCATCCCAAGCAGAGGATGAGAGCAAAAATCCTAACAGAGCATATGCATTCAAGGAAGAGATCTGCCCAACACACATCCAGCAACACACCCCAGCCTCTCCCAACCCTGGGAAGGTCAGTTTATGGAGAATCTATCGTTGCCTATGCAGTTATAGTCCACTAGCAATGGCATGGGTTTTAGAGCCAGAGAAACCCACATTTAGATGCAAATTCTTGTACTTGTTTTGTGACCTTTAAGCAAGTTACAGGACATTTAAGACCTATGCATCTCATCCGGAAAATGGGGATAATAAAGTGAAACTCTACCTCATAGGTTCTGCATAAGGACAGCGCATACGAAGAGCTTAGCATTGGGCATCTACTGCACAGCACAGTGATCGGAGTCAAGAGCACCGTATTCCAAACTTCAAAGTTGCTAAGAAATTAGACTTAATCATTCCCACCACAGAAAAAGAAATGATTAATTATGTGACATGGAAGAGTTAAAATTAACACTATGGTGGTGATCATACTGTAAAATATAAATGTATGATATTAATACTTTGTACTTCTTAAACTTATACAGTGTTACACGTCAGTTATATCTCAATAAAAATAAATAAGCTCCTATTTTGAAAAAGATTTAACAGAGTAAAATTCAAGATACTGTAGATCTTATAATTACAATTAACGAAAAATTACCTTGATATAATAATACACACACATGCTCTTGGGGTTTCAAAAAAAAAAGGAAAGCCAACCCATGTTTTTATTATTAGAATTGTTTCTATGAGAACTGAAATATCAAGAAGTTACACTGTGTAACAATTACTGATGTTTTCCAGACCATTTTACAAATCACAAGGATTTTTTTTTTAATTCACAGAATCGTTACTATAGTTCAAATATTAACGACCTGGTAAATTTATAATCATGTGGGAAATTGAAAAGTAACTATGAAACTGGTCCAATTTTTATCTTCTTATTTACAGGAAGTCCCTAAGCAATATAAGTCTAGCAAAAAGCAGCTCAACACAGACTGAAGATTAACTTTTAAATTCTCTTTTATTTTGAAGCTCATGATTTCTGAATTTTCAAATGTTATATACCATAAGGTATAACGATTTACATATTAACATATTAATTAATAGTAAAAAAACAACAGATGAGAAAAGCGAAAATTTGACGATAAATAGTTTCATCATCCCATTACAGAGAGCAATCCATGTGCAAGGTAAAAAATAAAATCATCAGTCATTTCATATTTTCTAACAAACGAACATTAAAAAGTTCCTTAGCATGAACAGGGATTTTAATAGTCAGAACCCCTTGGGAAAAGAATCATGCCCAATGTTATTTAATATATTTACGGCATATCTGTTGGAAGAAATAGACAACAAGATATATTCCAGTAACACAGAACCATTTAGTCAGTAGAAACCAGAAGGGTCTTTGAAAGACGCCAGAAGGAACTAATCGAATATGAAACATGATGAAATCTGACTTATTAATGCAAGGTAATCAAGATTCTCTTTAACTCTACATTCTGAGCCAACAGCCCTACCAAAGGAGCAATGGCTTCTTCCCATCAGCAAGCTACTAGGCAACAATCCCTCCTACCAATCAAAAACACAACAAAACACATCCTTCCCGTTTCTTTTAGCATTCCATGTTTTATACCTCCTATGTATTCCTCAACCTCCTAGAAGTCTGGGAGTTCCTTGCGTCCCTTCATTCTCCAAAATTATCACAACCCACTTTTAGTGTCTTAATCATAGGAAATCACATCTTGATTATTACCAAGACCAACTGATTCTGCCTCCTAGTATCTATCAGATTTATTCTTTCTACCTCCACTGCGACAGCCTGGATTTAGGACCTTATTTCTTATTGTCCTAATGGGGCTCTTTCTTCCTCAATCAGTGGCTTCAATGGTTAAAGAAACCTGTATTCTAAATCAATGTAACAGACTCAACCCCTTTTCTTCATGACCAATACTATCTTCTCCAATTATGTATTTGGATACTTTTATAATCTGGACTTAAGTTCTAATACCCAGCTATCTACAAAGGAACACTAAACCCTCAACACAATTACTCACTAACAAAAATCACCTCAATTTTCTTATTTCTGTAACCTTGCTCTACAAGGTTTCCACTATATTCCTTCAAGACCCATTGTGAATATCATTTATCCAAAGCAGTCCCAGTGTTTTGGAGGACAGTCCCTGAATACCTGCCCAAAGGTCACATCCACCTGAAATGTTCAAGTAACCTTTTACCCCCAACTCTGTGACTTCATCGCGGGCATGATGATTCTAGTCCTCTTTTGACCTCAGAGATTATAAGGTATCTGAAAGCAGGGGTGAATTAAGGGTGGATGATTTTAGACCAGATCAAGCACCAATGCCTATAATCAATACTCAGAAATATTTAACTAGACAAAAACAAAAGGGAAAACTTAGTATTATATCTTCAAATGTAGAATAGACTGGCTTTGAACCCAAAATTTAATGGTAAATATTCATGTTGTTCAAATGAATGCTCTTCTTGGACCCACAATATTAAGAATGTAGGAGGCTGGGATTAAGTTCTAGCTAAAAGAATAGTCACATCATGAAGGGGAAGAGAATAAGAGTGGTTCAAGCCATACAGAGGCTAGGAAGGGGCCATGGGGGTAAGAGTTGGTAACTGTATGGCACAGGAAGGAAGGAACAGTCAGACACCCCCTACTGACACCTGGAAACAAGGAAGAGCTAGACAAAGAATTGGAATGTACTGTGGCCTACAGAGCTAACTGTGAGAGAGAGGACAGAGGGACCAGGGTCCTATAAAGTGGCCAACTGTCCAAAACATGGCTTTAGGCCATAAATCCATCCCCTAGCCCGCCTCCAATCTTCAACAGCGGAAGCCTAGCTGAAGAAGAACCTCTCCCAGCACCCTGACCCCAGTTATTGTGAAATTTTTAGGTCAGTGTGACTTACAGGACTGTTACTATGAATTGGCCTAGTAAGATTAGGGACAATGCAAAGAGCCTAAAGTCACCAACTCTCCTCATCTACTCACAAATACATGTGATTGTTTTATTGTTAAAAATACCTAAAATTTTACAAGTTGCTTTTATTTCTAACAGTTTTGTTGGGAAGTGAAAGACGGAAATGCACAAACGAATTATTCAAAATAAAGATGCAAGTGGTGTGGCCCTTCACGGGCCCTGTTTGGGATGGAAAACAGATGCTGTCATGTAGATGTAACATACAGGAAGGTCAGAGCCCAGCCAATAGGACAAAAGGATCAAGCAAGGATACAGAGTCAGAGGCTCTCTCATTCAAACCATAAACACTGGGGCGGGGCGGGAGGTGTTTAAGAAGGAACAAAAACTAGTCTCTTCTACATCAAAAACACACATACTAAAAGGAACTATGGGGGGAAAAAATCAATGAAAATTTGTTAGCAATGCAAAATGCTGTATCAAAGAAAGAAAAAAACAGTAGCCCAGGCTAAAAGTGGTTAAGAAAAAGAATACACAGTAAAATATTTCTTTAGAAATCGAAGGATATATATGGAAATTTTATTCTAGGAGAGATAGTCTTATTTTCTATAATCAGAGTAAAATGCTTAAAAAGATAGCTTAATTTGTAAAAGTTCTAAATAAATTTGAAAGAGAAAATATCATAAAAAATAATGCCTTTATATTTTAGAGCCAAAAGGAGTTACAGTGTAGAACCTAAAAAACTATTAGTTTGATTGAGGAAGAAAAATATATATATAGCCAAATCCCAGAAGCCGGGAGACCAAACGTTCATATAACGTAAGCACTGGATAAAATATCCATAAACTGAAGTGACTGGAATATATTCATGAATTGAGGTTCTAGTTTATTTACTTCAATCTCTTTGAATGTAAATAAAAGATCAACCTACATGAGAAGCATTATAGCTGCAAGTAAATAACAATACTTGCAAGTAAATAAAAATCTGCTATACCTACAGAACAGAAGCTTAGCCATAAAGCTTGTACTTCATCATAAGATACTGAGAAACACCTTATTTAAACTGTTTACAGTCCTACTACAATCAGAAAAACATGCTAATGTGTATGTCGGCTACATTTTTTTATTGTCAAAGGATTTTAACCATACATATAATTATATGAAAAGCATAACCACCTAATACATGTGGAAAATAAAAAGAATACTGATTATATACTTCAAAAATGTTCCAAATACAAAAAGCATAATCTAAGATTTTTTACAGTGGAATAGACTGTTGTATGTAATTTTCTTATTATTCTATCTAACAAGGCTTTAAATTTAAAGATAAGAAGCAAGTTGAGTTCCTAATCATAGAACATGACTACTAAAAATTTATAGCAATCACTAGGACAGGGTGAGTGGCAGAGAATAACAATAAATTTTGTGTTAGGTTTTGATTAGCACATTACATAATAAAAATAACATTTACTGTGTACTGAGCTACATTATTTCACTGAAGTCCACCAGATAGGTTCTACCATCTACTTTTTTACAAGTAAGAAAATTAAAACAGGACATGGTCAAAGTCGCCCAGCTAAGGGCAACAGAAATCTTCTTCCTGGGTCAAGGGCATAAGCTACTAAATGCTATGACATGGTAAGTAAAGCTTCTGAACAATTATACTCGTGAGAAAGAGGGACTTTCCCCAGTTGTCCACATAAGGACAGGGCAGGTCAGAGAGGTCAGCCTAAGAGGGAATGAACTCTAAGCTCTGTGACTATGGGCACACAACACCCCTTGCTCACAGGGTTTTACCCCCAGAGGGAGCGCCGGAACACATCTTACTCAAAAGTAATGAAAGTAATATCTACGTCATGTGATAAAAACTGACTAGTATTTTGTGGAAAGATCATTAACTGAAGTAAATTATTTGGATTTCCTCAAAATTGTACCACACTCCCTTTTTCCCAGAGATACTTTGAGAATATGACTTTTCAATAAGTGATCATTTCAATCCAGGTTCCGCTACTCCAAGAAACCGAAGATTAACAGGCTCCTTCAATTTTCCACTTAAGAAGTATGAACTAGGATCCAATTTTGGTCTACTTGACTAATGTTCCTGGTCCAACCATTCCATTTTCAAGCACAGTGATGTCTTACAGCAAGCATCTAATGCACACATGACCAGAGATTAAATTAATTAAGGACACAATACTGATTCAAGAGGTGGGGGGGATATCTGAGCAAAAGGAACAGAATATTTATTTAAAAGGAAGGAAGAGCAGCAGTCCAACAGAGTACAGGATATGCATGAGATCATGGTAGGAGATGAGGACTAAGAAAGTTAAATTGGATTTTGGATTGCAGAGTACACAGAATACCAAGCTAATGAGTTTAATTTTAAATCAGAGTGCAGTAGGGAGTTTCTTCATGCTTTTAAACTTGGGGGTGATGCGATATAAGTGGAGGTCTGAAAGATAATGCAAATAGGAATATGCAGAATTCACTAAAGAAGAAACAGATGGTAGGGGGAGACATATATGACATCAGTCCGGTCAAGAGGAATATGGCTGGCATGAGGACAGGTGCTAAGGAAGTAGAAAGACACGCATATATGCAAGAGTAAAGGCAGAATATGTCATACCTGGTAAAGGATAAAACATGAAGGAGAAGAACAAAGTAAGTTTGAAGTGCGGAAGACTCATGGCAAAATAACAAGAAATGAGAAGGTCATAGATCATTATAGAATTTTCTAGGTTCAGGAACTATTTGGAAATTAGCAACATGCAATTTAACCCGGGGTGAAGGTCATTCTGGCATGCAAAGGTTGTGAAGTACTGCATAGCTAGACGCACTGTCAGCTCCAGAATAAGGAGTTTCAAATTCAAATCACATTGTCCTTTAGCCTAGGGACCACTCCCCCCCCCCCCCCCCCCCCCCCCCCCCCCCGCTTGGGAAAAAGTGTTAAGATAGTTCAAAGACATCCAGGAGAGAAGGAATCAGCCAGTATTTGTAGCTAAGCACAGGCCAGGGGGAGAGGAACAGAAACTAAATGATCAAACCAAGGAAGAGCATATATAATCTCATCTAGAGAAATGACCTGCATGCACACAGGCAGAGCAAAAAACAGACATTTGTCAGTAAATAATACCAGTGAGCTTAGAAACAGAATGTCAGAGAAGCCAAGGGCAAGTCTTCCAGGGATAGAATAGATTCAAAGTGCTAGTTCAGCCACTCACTAACAGCAGGAGAAAAACTATACACAGACCTGAATAAAACATTTTCAACCATCAATAAAAACTCCTTGTATATTCTTACCATTTCCAATACATTTAAGAAAATGAGACACAGGATTCATCTTTTTATAATCCACAACTAAATTAATTAAACAATAACATATATGCTAATACAACTTACTCTCTAGTCAAAAGTGAAATTTCTGTAAAATTCAAATAGTCATTATACTGAGGCACAGAAAATACCTCAAATCCCTGCCCAAGCCATATCCAACATTAGACAACTAAATTAGCAAAGAAGTTTAAAACACAGCTCAAAGAGAAAAAAAATCTCTCTTTAAAATAACAAACACATTATTTTTTATTTGAATTGAGACTTATTTTTCTTGGCCAACCTACAAAAGTATGTTTCTCCTTCTAAGAGTTCAGAACACTAATGCTGAAGTCTCAGCCAAAGGTTTATAAAAGTATTAGTGAATCGGGTCTGTTTATTATTAAAATACGAAGTTCTCAGGAAAATTCATCCCTCCAAGGACTTAAAATCTGAGGTAAGTCCAAAAGCCTAGATTCCTGCTGATATAATCGAAGATTCTTTGCCCTCCCCTCAAACTTTCTCCAACTTAACTTGGAAGTGACTCTTGGAAATTAAAACATTCAGTATGCGAGGAAAGCTATACCATCTATGGAATAAGACATTCTTCTTCCAAATGCTTGCTATAAAAATGTTTGAGGGGGCGCCTGGGTGGCTCAGTTGGTTAAGCATCTGCCTTCGGCTGGGATCATGATCTCAGGGTCCTGGGATGGAGCACCGCATTGGGCTTCCTGCTCATCAGAAGCCTGCTTCTCCCTCTCTCGCTCCCCCTGCTTGGGTTCCCTCTCTAGCTGTGTTTCTCTCTGTCAAATAAATAAATAAAAATTTTAACCAAAAAAAAATGTTTTGGGGCAAGTACACTTTGAGATAACACACATTACAAACCCATTCCACCAAAATATGGTGCACAGAGAGGCAAACGTCAACAAGGAGATGGAAGGCCACCCGCAGGTTACTCAGGTCTCCTGAGAAAGACTTGAAAAGGGCACCTGGGTGGCTGAGTGGGTTAAAGCCTCTGCCTTCGGCTCAGGTCATGATCTCAGGGTCCTGGGATCGAGGCCCACATAGGGCTCTCTGCTCAGTGGGGAACTTGCTTCCCTCTCTTTCTCTGCCTGCCTCTCTGCCTATTTCTGATCTCTCTCTCTGTCAAATAAATAAATAAAATCTTTTAAAAAAAGAAAAAAGAAAAAGAAACCACTGCACACACTTGACTTCAGTTTTGGCGAAGGCAGGCATGTGGACAAGGTAATGGCTGCAGGGAGCAGGTGGCAGGGCAAGTCTCCTAAGCCTGGAGACACCCAAGCTGAGTACGGAAGAGCAGGACCTAGCAGGTGAACAGGGAAGAGCTGGCCAGCTTGGGCAGGGGGCCTGTGATGCGCATGCAAGAGTCCAGAAGCCAGAATGAGTCCCGGGGAGCCCACAAACCCAGGAGCAGACGCAGGGTAACAGGAAGGCCACATCACCAGAAAAACGCCAGCATCCAAACTCACGTTTAATGAGTGTTTATGGTGTGTTAGGTACTACTTTAAAAGTCTGACATGAATTGTCTCCTCTTTTCCTCTTGATCCTCTGAAATACGTCTTAGAAAGTGATAAAACCTGATCTGAGACTTAGAAACTTCAGGAATTTGCTCAGCTTAACACACGCTATGAAATTCAAACCCAGGTCGCTCTGACTTCAAGCAGCTGGCTATGAACCACTTCATCCTTCACTGAGGCTGAGGATGGTCAAAACCCTGAAGGGTGTTAAGCACGATTCTTCCTGTCGCATCATCCTGATCTCCGTGAGGATGATGGTGATGCTATTGCAGGGACCCAGGAGACAGGGGCTGGCAGCCTGAACTTGGGAAGGACAGTGTGGGTGGAGGCGAATGAGTAGGTTTCTGAGAGACATTTAGAAAGAGAATTTCCAGGACAGGAGGTACAGTGAAAAGAAATAGCAAAGGTGAGGAATAATACTCAAAAATGTCACAGGTTGGTGAATGATGCAAGCAACAAGATCCAAGCTTTCTTCTTTAGTGAAAATAGCCTCAATAACAGCCACACATTCATACAGCAACATGTACTCATATTTACACAAAGCTTTTCTTGGAGAAAGTTAGATTCTATATTAATTTATGTCAACTATAGCATTTAATAAATCATAACTTTATGTGTAAAAGATAGAAAAGTTGGTATAAAGTATACAAAACCAAGCGCCACAAATGGTGAAAGGCCTTCTGAATAGGAACACACATTCCACCTTTCGTATCTATAATTAACAGAATATTTATCTTTACTATGTACATACCCGATTCTAACCTACCTACTGATACTATGGATAAAGGATCTGACTAGGGATTCACGGCATGTACAGCTAGCTCTGATACTTTCACTTGTACTGCAGAGGCACACCTTACCATCTTAACTTTCTGAACACCAGAGAGAGAGAAGTTTGGAAACAACAAGAATAACCTAAACCAGCTGTTTTGCAGAGTAAACTAATAAGTACATCCAGAAACAAAGACAGTTTTAATCAACCAGGATGCTCTTGAACACTCATCTAAACCATTAAATGGTAGAAGAAGGAAGGAAGGAAGGAAGGAAGGAAGCCAGCCAGCCTGGTCCTAGTAAGTGAGAAAAGAATAAGAGGATCTAAATTGTCAACGATCCCTCATTACTGGTGGGAGTATGACTTGGTCCAACATCTACTGAGGTCACTTTGGAAATATCCATCAAAGTCACAAATATATATACTCTTGTATAAATCCACAAATATACTATTTCATCTTTAGGCATCTATCCAAGTGATAGTCAATGCAAAATGGCTTATGTACAGAGTTTACTCATTTTGTTAGAGCAAAGACAGTAAACAATCCAAATGCTCATCAGGAGACAATGGCCCAACTAAATAAAGGAAAATTATTAAACTATTTCAAAAAGAGATACTTTTTATGTTCTACTCTGGAAAGTCTGCCAAGCCACATTAATCAAAATCAATCAATCAAAGCACAGAACATGGTAGATAGTATCTACATAAATACATTGAAAGAGGATAAATTTGCACATTTTCTCATAGAAGAACGGTAGTATTTGAAAGGATTCTCAAGAAACTAGCACCAGGGGATGGGGAGGGGAGCTAGGGACTAGAAGGCAGCACTTTTCAGATCCATGTGAAATGTGTGGAACTGAGGATATGATATTTGCAAAAATCAAATAAATAATGTTTTCGAAAAAGTAAAAAGAAAAAAAAATGTTATCAGCTTCCTCCCCGTATAGTCTATAAGTTATACTGTCTTCCAACATTAACAACAAAGACCCTCTGACTCTAAACATTTGTCTCATTTAGATGTCTAACAAGCCCTGAGGACAGGAAGGAATGAACAGGGACACCTCTCACCATTAACTTAAAAAAATTTAAATTCTCTACAAGCTTGTGGTGTCATCCTCTGGTCAGAACAGATTCCTGTAACTGAAACACTTATTGTGCAATTCCAACAGAAACAAGAGATATTTCTTCTCTCTTTGAAAATCATTTCTCAAACACAATTTCATCATATCAAATACCTAATTCTATCAAATATTCATTTTATAAAAAGAGAAGCTTTACTCAGAGAACTGAATAAAGAAAATAATATCAAAAAGCTACAGACTAGCTACAATATTGTAATTAATCGCAGATCAGAATTCGTCAGATCCATATTTTATACATTGAACACGAGTACCAAAGTCCTTTTTTCCTGAGAAAAGAAAATTCATCTCGAAAAGAAAATAAAATTTTGCCAGCCTGAGGTCCCAGAGTAATGCTCTAATTCATAGTCATGCTAATGAAAATGAAAACCTTCAGAACTCTCTGGGGGAAAAAAAAATTGAAAACAGCAAAAAACAGCTCTCAAATGAAATAAACATACCCAGAAGAGAATATTCACCATATTTCTTTCAACTCAATTGCTTATCACTATTAAATATAATCAAATGGCTTGTTCAAATATTGGTTTTTTTTTCTAAGTAAGTGGAAAATGTATTTGTCACCCCAGTTATGAACAAATTTACTATTTTCTGATAATTAAATATTTTTGGAATTCTAACAGAACTGATGGGTATGCTGGGCATAACAACATCCTTGGAGGCCTATTCTTCCCGCGTCTCACTAAGGCTCACTGCAATCATGGCAGCTTTTGGCCTCGATGCCATCACCTCTTCTCCAAAGCCTTTGCACACTCAGGTGGCTTCCTCGGGCTGCTGTGTTAGGACACAGACAGCCTGTTGCTAACAGACTGATAGTGTTCACCTTTTAACCCTTAAATCCATGTTCAATTACAAGACATCCTCACAGAAAGATGAACTTGGGCATAAGGAAGGCTGTGCTCTCCCTCCTCTCATCAAGCTCTCTGAAGTAGGGACATTGCTTTACCTTGATTTTTCCCTCCTTTCTTGGTCCTTTAGCCTGAAATAATTTTCCAGTCTTTTTGCCACATGCAGATGCTGAGTGACAAGCAACGGCAAATCAAACATCAGTAACTCAGAAGTATGACTGCTTCTCAGGTTTCCACAGGTATGTGTCTTAATATTTAACAGGTTTTCTCCAATGTATTTATAATCTGCAATTTTTAGCTCATAATTAATGAAAATCACAAGATCATAAAATCTCGTCCACCTAATAGGAATCTACCCACAATATAGGAAATCTGTATTCCCTATATAGGAACAGTGAGGATGTTATAAACTTTTTCCTTTCAATTTACTGTGATACTTATTCACTTAAAAGTTCATCAAGGCTTACTAAGAGCTCCAAACAAAAGTAAACAAAACAATGTCTGTGCCATTTCAGTGCCTAGAGACAGACATGAATGTTATAAAGAATGGTGGAGGAGGCAATCGATAAAAAAGGCAACAGGGACATCACCCTTTTTCAAAAACAGTGACTAGGAAAGGTCTCCTGAGGGAGAGGATGCCATCTGAGACATAAAAGATAAGAAGGAGCCAAATCTGTGAATTGGGAGGGACAGCAAGACAGAAGCCTACGGAGAAGGGAATGTGAACTGATAGAAAGATCTAGCAGAGAGAGAAATGCACACAGTCAGGACTGTGGAAAGAGGAGTTGAATATAAGAGTAAAGTCCTAAGACTGAGGACGGATGGCAGAGAAGTGGTGACAATGGTCAGCCTTTGAGAGGCATGGGAAGCTTCTCCCAGGTCAGGGGACGAAAGTTGGTGAAGGGGTGGTGAGGACATGAGGATATTACTAATCCTGCTGCTACTTTTTCAGGGGGCTGTGATGTTAAATCACAGGAGGGCCAGTTAATAGACTACCCCAGAGAATTAAAGGGATTACCCAAGGTAGGAAGAGAAATTATGCTTCTCAAAGGGTTTACCTTGATTCCAACTGATAATGACATCGCAATTTTATCTTATAATTTGGAAAGTATGGTCTTTGCAGAAAAAGAGAAAAAAAAGTGCTCAATTTTCCAATTTATGAAGTTTGACTTACCAAAAATAAAAAATATTTCAAAAGGTGTATGTGTTTACTATGGAAGAGTATAAATAACACAAAACATGAAATGAAACCCAAAAGCCTATACTAACCCCCCCTCCCATAATACCAGGGGTATGTTATAGAAACTACATGTTTCTTTTCAGTACTTTTAACTTCTTTAGAATTTATCGGACATTAAAGAAAGCTCATGACACCCTTTTTTCAGGCACACGAGCAGAGAAAAATAATGGATCACAGATTTACAACAGACCCAGTGAAAATACTAAGGGGCACAGACCTTGGTGGGGTTAAGAACATAAAACCATTGGCCAAAATGGCTTAGCACATAAAACAGCCCATTTTTCAGGAGCATTTCAGATCCATGCTGAAGGTAACTTAAAAAGTCTGTGTAGGCCTGAATGTAAAAAAAAAAAAAAAAAAAAAAAAAAGACATAGCTACCTAGATCATAACAATCCAAAATTACTAATGGCTTTTGACTGATTCTATTTGCACAGGTGGGCTTTGGGATATGAGTTGTGAAAACAACATACTGTAAGCTGAAAAATGTAAATGTAATTTCTAAACCAGTATTTTTTAAAGAATAGCAGTTCCACTGTTCACCGAACACAGAAATAAAAAATAAATTTTCAAAAGCAAATGACATACAGATTGGTGGGAATAAAGAGAGTTGGGAGTATAAAGCATGCATTCTTTTCATCGTCATAGTTAATCGCACAGCTCACAACAAAAATCTTTAAGACCGCATGCGATGAAAATATGAAAAGGCACCTGAGGGTCACAGCTGAAACAGAAAATGTATCTTTATCCACAGTCCATGCTCTAAACGTCTGGTTCTAGCAGCTGTATTCACAGGCAAGAAAATCATCAGCTACTAACAGATTCCCCATGAAGGTTAATCCCACATACCACACAAGATTTTTCACTGGGTAGAATTTCTGTTTCACTTCCCCGCTGCTTGCGGGCTTTTAGCTCCCTAGGCCAAACAAGCAGTAAATAGGACCAGTCATAAAGGGCCAGGAGAATTGACGAGGAACCCCTAAACTGCACAACCCGCTCCAAAAGCCGGTGAAAGTCAATGGTGGCTCTGGACTGTTCACATCACGGAGGGACCCATATGCCTCGCCAGTGGCCAAGCAGAAGCCCTCATAAGACACTTAGCATTCTTAAATGGTATTCTTAAGATTGAATTGCATTTAAGCCAAGCACGCTTGCCAAAAACAAAAGGGAACATAAAGAATGGACACAGACGCAGAGATTAACGCTAATGTCATTTCTGTGTCAGATTATGTTCTTCAGAAAAGAACCAGAGATGATTTAAAAAGATTAAAGTTTATTCTAATTCTGATAAGATGCCACGGAGGCAAGAATCCAATTCGGAAAGGATGGTGAGGGCATTAGAAGTACACTGGGGAAGAAAGCGAACCAGCTCCGCATACCGAAGGGCACTTCCAACACGCAAGGAGAAGACGATGCATGATGCATAAGCAAATAAAAGCGCGCCTCCATACCACAGGGAGCTGTTGAGGTATCTCCAACAAGTCTATTCTTACCTAAAGTAAAGACAGAGGAGAAAGCAGCATCCAACAAGTGTCTCCAATACACCAGAAACTGGATTTGCATTTTACATATTCTAGATCGCTTAATCCTCACACAAAAAGTCAGTATCTGCCGAAGGGCTATTATTTCCCCCCATTTCGTACATGGTGAAAATGAAGTTTGCAGAGTTTATACCCCCTAGACAAGGCCACACGACTGGTGAGTTATGGGTCAGACAAAAGGACCCACTCATGGGAAGGGTGGGTTTCCATTCCTACACACTCTGCAGACTCATGGTGTCTTTTTGCCACCATAAGGAAAGGTAAAATGCTGCTTGTGGTGGCTGGCAGGGCTCCTCAGGAAATTAACATCTCCTTCTCAGAAGAACATCGAGTAGGGACCCTATACTCTAGTCCCCTTCTTCTGCCCGATGCTTCCCATCCACAGTTCTTTGCTAACAGAAGTAGAAAACATGTAGGGCTGATGGAAAAGAATACGGCACATACATACAACAAGATGTTTCCATGGTGTTTGAAAACACAAAGACTCTGAAGACATGTATTACACTAATCATCCTATTAAAGCACAACAAACCCGATTGGCATTAATATATCCAGGTGACATGAAAACTCTTTGCAAAGCTTGTTTTGGTTTTATTTTTAATGTTATTGTAAATATAAAAGGTTTCTGCTTAAAGAAAATCTCAGGCATTTTATAATGAAAACTAAATTTAATTTTAAAACAATCTTGAGGTTTTTAGTTTCTATATGCGCTCTTGCTAAGGTAAACACAATGATGTTTGCTTCTGCCCAGGTTCAGCAAAAGTCTGCCAATTAGGAAATAATACGAATAAATGCTCTTCCCTTTTAACAGAAAATTGTAGAATTTTGAGATCCAGAGGCAGAGGGCTTTGATTATTTTTATCCAGATAACCCTAGTGGTCATTTGGTTTCTCAGTGTTTATGGGCTAAAGAATTAAAGCGTAAACAAGCACACACATCTCAGGTACCATTTCGCCGGGCTGGAACCTAACCTCGTGTCGCCTTAATGAGGCAGATGCCATGAGGCCCCGCTTCTGCCCACATCAGAATTTCTATAACCCTTCCCTGATTTAACAAGATGACCCGTGGTCAGTTCATGCACTGGTCTACAGCTGTTGTAATCAGATTGCTAAGGAAGCCATCTCCTAACTTTGTAATTTAAAAAGTATGATCATTTCCTATTTGGAAGCCAACTACTTATGTCATCTGGATGGTTCTAAGTATCAGTGTAATGAGGTAGGTTTGGTTTTGTTTTGCTTTGTTTGCCCATAGAATAGCACAAGTGAAAGAAATTTATTCTCAAGCACTATTTTATTTCATGATGATTTCTTTTGGGACGCACCTGGCTGGTTCAGTCCATACAGCATGCAACTCTTGATCTCCGGGTTGTGAGTTCAAGCCCCATACTGAGTGTGAGCTTACCTAATAATTAATTAATTGAAATTTCAAAATAGGAAGAAATATGCTTTCTGTGTAACACTCAGCTATTTTCTCCTTCTAATAAATATCTAGGACCTGACTCAGGCTAATGTAAAAACAGACACTATCCCTATGTTACCATCTTCATCTCAGAAGGAACAAACAGCAAAAGTCAGGAATGTTCTGTGCAGCATGAAAACATGTGAAGCAGAAGCATCATGGCCGTAGACAGTGACAGAAGTTCATAAAAGGGGCACCTGAGTGGCTCAGCTAGTTAAGCGACTGCCTTCGGCTCAGGTCATGATCCCAGAGACCTAGGACCGAGCCCCGCATTGGGCTCCCCGCTCCGCAGGAAGCCTGCTTCTCCCTCTCTCACTCCCCCTGCTTGTGTTCCCTCTCTGGCTGTGTTTCTCTCTGTCAAATAAATAAATAAATAAAATCTTTAAGAAAAAAGTTCATAAAAGAGAAGAAAAGGCACTAACATCATTCCTTAAACTCACGGCTGTGAGACAGCACCGAACACTGAGGACCCAAAAGCCAAGGGACAAAGGTGAGGACAGCACACATCCATTGTCACACACAAACTGTGTCATCACCAAACATTTAAGGTAGTTTTCCTCACGGTTTGCCTCCCCCAGTAAAATCTGCCAATTAGACCAAGTTTTTTGCTTGATGGAAAAAACCCCTAAAACAGGGATTTTTCTCTAAAGGTCAAAGCAGTCATTCCCCTCAAACAGAGCTGACGTGGCTGCTGGAAGTGCCTTGCACCTCCTGGCTGTTCTCTGTTAATTGGCTTCAGGCCTGTTCACCAAATCAAGGTAGTGAAAATGGCAGGCTCCCAATTAGCTTAAATTTCCCTGAAGGTCCCTCTACTTCCAGGCCTTAAATTCCTCCAATAACGTATTGTAAAGTTCCTGCCTCCTCTTTTGTGGAATTTATTAGTTGCAATAAACTGTAGGGATATAAGAACAAAGTCAGCTTATGATCTATTATCTGCCAATATTAAATTATAGTCTACACAAAGTCAGGGAAATGGTAATGGTTAAAAGGAATTCAGGTTTCTTAAAGTACTGCCATACATCAAAACTAAGCCTTTCGTTGATTTTTTTGTTGTTGTTTCCTGGGTCTCAGAGTCAACATTTCAGAAGCATGAAAACTTTTTCAAGGCAATACGGTAACAACCTCTTTAGTATTGAATCCTTTGTGCCTCCTCTGAGAGCTCAGAAAGAGGAAGTCACAAGAAAAAGATGCTCTTTGAAAGTTACAATCCTCTACCTTCTGAGAGGAATCTGATGTAGGATTCAGCTACAGGCTATTCTGAGCAAGAATTAGTCACTGAAGAGCAGGACCTCTATTTCTGGAAATGATGTTGAGCTTGAGCCCAAGTGCTTCCTGGTACAAAGTTCTAATAAGATACATCCCCTAACTTTGATTATATGAGTGTGTACCTTGTGACTATTCTAAGAGAGGGAAAGAGTCACTGTCCCCTTACAGGGGATGAACCCCAAGGAAGCACAAGCCACCTTCAGCTTCCAGAGGTGCCCACTAGCTCAGCACTTTAACACATTCTCTTGTGCTTTTCATTCCTATTGTTTATTCCCACTGGCAGAACTGATGTGGCCATAATTGCCTTCAAGAAACAGAGATAATGAGATGAGCCATCTAGTAGGAAATAGAGCACAAACAAAGCCATTGAAGGCATATAAAATCCAGAACTTTGTTGACCTCTTTGGCCCAGATGGCATAGCTCACGGAAGGTAGTTCTACCCGGATAATCCCAAACTCTAAAGGGGGATGCTTTTTTGTTTTTTATCACATAAAACATTATCTTTTTATCTATGTGATGCTCGTCTGTTATTACATTTTTAATGGCAAAAGCTAAGGAGAAAAAAAGCCACAGAGGAGACCCATCAGGCTATTATAGTCAGATGACTCATGGAAAACAGTTAAAAGAATAAAAGCACAATTAAATGAGACTGTCTGGGACTAGATTTACAATATGTCCAGCATAACCTCTCCATCCCTTTCTGCCCAAACAATTATGCCTACTTTCAGGCAAAGTTTTAGTACGGATTCTGTGTTGTTTTTGCTGTTCTTGTTTAGTTAAGTAGATTTCAGTTTGGTTAATTATCCTGCTGACAGGAAATAACCAGATTTAGTGAATGGATCATCATTTTTTAAACTTAAGCCAAGGAAGAGGTTTTTAGGCTTAGGAATCAATTAACTAATACCATTTACAACATTAGACTATATATAGTAAGGATGTACTTGTTTTTTAAAAACCTGCTTATCATGAAACAAATGCTTCAAATAACTTCAACAGAAGCAAATCAAGGCTGAGTCTTTTGGAAAGAAAAAAAAGTATGTGGCTTCTCAATGCAATTCCTTTTGTGTAGAAAAAAAAAACTACTTTATACCAAAATTACAGAGAAAAACTCTACTACCTCCTTAAAAACACGTCTACAACCACAACAGTAAGAAAAAAAGTGTATTTTTAGAACACAATAAATATATCATGCTTTCAGAAACTCTGGACTGCCTATTCCCCCCCCAATCTTGTAATAACAATAATCATATTTAGCAGAGTTGGCTAATCATACCTCCCTCCCTTGCTTTAACGGAACCCGGATTGTGTTCGGTGGTGACCAGCTGGGTGCCAGGGAAGACAGCCACCACACCCCCCAGCTCTAGGAGCTCAAGCTCAAAGAGTCTAAAGCAACAACTCCCTTCGATTTAGAAACTGGCAGGCAAGTCACACAACTCTGCACAAGACAACAGGAAGGGCACCTGTGCGGGGCGCGGGGAGGGGCTTGTGGGAAAGGTTTATCAGCTTTCAAGAAGAGCCATGCAGAAAATAAAGGCACTCTTCCTCTTCCTCCATGCAAGGACGTGATGTCTGGGGCTCTGACGCGCTGAGGCACAGAGCCCCGGAAGCCGTGTGTCGGGCTCCCAGAAGAGGGAGCAATTGGATCCCCAGTGAGGTCCACTGGCTTATGGACAAACGCCACCAATCATCCCTTCCTCCAGATTTCTTGTTAAATGAGTAAGGAGTATCTTCTTCTTACGTGATCTAGAATTTCTGTTCATGGCAGCCGATTTTTTTTCTAACAAATACATCAAGATACACAGTTTTCCTGGGTACCAGGAATGATTCTACTAATCCTTTGGCATGCATCCCATCACTGGATGGAGTGACTATAGGAGCAGGTTCTATGATCATACCCGTTTGATCAATAAGCAAACTGAAGTATGGACAAGGTAACCACATGCCCAAGTCTCATTTAAGGTGGACAGCCAGTCTGACTACCGACCCATGCTAAATTAATTCTTTAAAATATTGACTTTGAAATGGTAGTGATAATACCAGTGAGTTTAAAATCTGTATTATTTTGAGAAAATAGTTTTTCCTAAGTAGGACTTCCATGGTTTTTAATTATTTAAAATCATTTCCATCACACAATGCTTCTAATATATTCTAACATTTATGATATAAAAATCAGTATGTTTGTGATACCAACCATGGTATCAAAGGCAAACTGTCTTTTTTTATTGTTTCATATTTCAATATGCCCCCCCACTCAAAACAATTTTAGAAGGCTTATGCTATAAAACAGACTTCAATGAATTAAGTAAAACATTTAGGATTTCTTTCCACTCACATCATTAAATTGAAAAATAACCATTCCAATATCTAGGCAATAGAATTATTAATGATTTTAGAAATTACCGAAACAGAAAACAAAACATTCTCTGAGTACTCACTAGCCTTCCTTTTTAAATCAACTTTTTAAAGAACAAAGTGACAAAGTAAGGAGAGAAGTCTGTTTTTAATACAAAAACTGTTTAAAGCTACAAAGAATACCCTAGAATTTCCACTACAAAGAAAACACTGCGACTAACAATAAACAATTCAGAATTTAAACAACACTGGAAGAATTTCTTTCATATATCAAAACTTACCAAATACATTCTCAGGCGTCATGCAGTGAAGGCTTCTCTACCAGTGACGTAACAAGTTTGCCAACAGTTTTCCCAGGACATGAAACAGTTACACTGAGTGGTAACGATTCTGATTTCATGACTGGTAGATGGCCAACCCTGCAGAGTAAACTGAACACCTCTAAAAACTTACAAACTTCAAACAGATCCTTGACATTTATGAAAGGGGAAGTTCCCTAACACCGACAAAATCATCTAAATTGTGAAATAACACTATAGCATGCATTTCTCCTACAGAGCAAAGTCAGGTAAGATAGAACATTTTAATTTGCCTCTTCAGGTCCTTTGACTTGTTGTCCATCCATAAAGAGAAGAACCTGTAAGTGGCCTTGAAAGTCTACTCATGAACTATACTGTTCACTGCCAAATGTCTGTGCCTCAGCCACATAACAAGCTCCTGAGTCATGATACTCCAGAATCCACAGCACATTTTCATGACCGCTTATGAGACACCTTTGATTGGGGACGGACACAGAAAGAGCCTACACTCAGGCAAACTCTGACACAGAGCCGCGTACTTACCTGAAGTCTATTAGAATAACTGACCTTTAATCATCACAATGATGGAGGGCAACATTTTTCAGGGTATGAGTTAGGAAGTTACACCAATGACATGTGTAGAAGGATTAATTTATGTTACCTGTTCTTGCTTCTCCAGCCACCTGTCCACCATGGGGTGACTGGCACTCAGAGACGAGCGAGCATTGTCTCTCTGAAATTGGTGAGACCAGTTACTAGCATCCCGTGGAAGGCTTCTATAGTTTTCATCTTTCTATTCAAAAAGAAACAAAAAGGTGTCTTGTAAAAAACCAGAGCTTGCAAACTAACGATGTTTTTGGTCTTTCAAAAGTAGCAGAAAATTAATTCTGCATACTTACAATATTTTTCCCAAACCTATACAGAATAGTTAATTGAAGACATTTCACCCAGATTAGACTTCATGAATGCAATCATCCACCTAGGGGAAGGGAGTATAATGACTAGAGGAGGGAAGGCAGCCACACACATACGTGCACAGGATACACACCCACTTTTCCTGCACTCCCTCCCAAATCAATCTCTGCAGGCCAGTGACGTGTACCAGAAAACAAAAAGTATTTCTCTATAAGACTGTTGTTCTCTCTCAATCATGGTGTTTCCTCTTTTCATTTTCTTTCTGGTCTTATAATAATATTGTTAAGGTATTTTCTATAATACACCAAAAATGTTTAAAATAGGAACGATTAATGAATTTGCTCTTTATTGAGATCTTTGTAGTTGTGTGACTTTGGGCAAAAGACTTAAGATTCTCTAGACTGTGCTGTTAGCTACAATTCATGGGCTAGCTGTAAGCATTAATTCAAATATCAAGTAAAGGAAAATAATTAATTTATCCCAATACATGGTACACAGTAGATATGAAACTGCTCACCCCAACATGATTTGGGTAAATGAAGTCTTTACATAAAAATCTAATTGGTTGATAAATATTTATTTAATATGTCCCAAAGAGGGTGCCTGGGTGGCTCAGTTGCTTAAGCATCTGCCTTCAGCTCAGGTCATGATCCCAGGGTCCTGAGATCGAGTCCTGTGTCGGGCTCCATGTTCTAAAGCGAGTCTACTTCTCCTCTCCCTCTCCTCTTATTCATTCTCTCAATCTCTCTCTTTCTCTCTCTCTCAAATAAATAAAATCTAAAAAAATGTATGTTCCAAAGCAACCAAACGCTAATGGATATTTCTCTGAAATAGTAACTTATAACAATCTGTTCTGGCTTTTGGGCTGCAAAACCTAATTTCAATGTCCTGCAGAGAAATGAGAAAACTAGGATAAGGCAGAGAAGTCAAACATTTTTAGTTCAACACATAAATATATCTCCTACAAGAACAAATCTACAATGTCACCCTCACTTTGACCCACTGACATCAGTGTCCCACTTTAAGCGAGGGACCAAAACATTCTCCTTAATAACTGTTAAGAATAATCTGGCTATATACATTATATACATGACTGCTTCTTTTTCATCATTACTTAAACCATATGAACAGCAAATACAATTTTTTTTAGAAACAAAAAAGTGTAGGGGCGCCTGGGTGGCTCAGTTGGTTAAGCAACTGCCTTCGGCTCAGGGCATGATCCTGGAGACCCGGGATCGAGTCCCACATTGGGCTCCCTGCTCGGCGGGAAGCCTGCTTCTCCCTCTCTCACTCCCCCTGCTTGTGTTCCCTCTCTGGCTGTGTTTCTCTCTGTCAAATAAATAAAATCCTTAAAAAAAAAAAAAAAAGAAACAAACAAACAAACAAACAAAAAAGTGTAATGTAACAGGTTTGCACTGCACAGACCTTAGCAATAGACCAAGATATACTGTTTTCTGCTGCTTCATGAATTCCATCAGAGAAAGAGAGCTTCAAAATGGATTGATGGTCCTGAACCTATGCCAATACAGTGGTGTTTGAAAAAATCTTTTAAAATCTGTAAATATTTACTGGTATAAACTTTAGTACGAAACTTTAAAGGTTTTCTTTTTGATATACCTACATAATAAACTAAAACCTCAACAGATTTCAACACTAGCAGCAAATACTCTTTACTAGAGAATCTCCGCACATGTCTAGTTACCGCAACTCCAGAAAGCTCTAAGAGAGCACACGACCAACCACAAGCACAAGGAAAACACTGTAAGATTACTATGCTGCTCCGCCCCGAGGAATGAGGGACTGACCTCGCTTGCAGGAACATGGAAATGGTAAGCTAAGCAAAGGACACAAAATCTAAGGAAAAGAACAAAGCAACTGGAGAAACCAAAGCTCACTTTATCTCAAAATACTAGGAACTCTGCCTTAAAACTTGCACATGATAACTTAAGAACAAAGCAAAATTAGCTGACCCACTGCAAGGAATGCAAATAAGTCATAAAGGGTGGATAAATGTATTAATGACAGAACCCTAAATGTCCGTGAAGTAAGGAAAGATTGGGAGTGCGAAGAAACACAAGTACAATTTTTATATCATGGATCTTGGGGCTGCTACTGTTGGCTAACAACCTAGTTTCTCGATTCATTTTTCCACCATTAGAGGGGATTACTACACCAACTCTTTACTTTGAAAATAAATAACTAAACATGAAGTATTAAAAATCTATTCTGCCTTTTCAGTAGGAACTGTATTTCGGGGAAACCAACGCTGCCAGTCGATGAGGGGAAGTTGTCTCTTCAGAAGAATGCCAAGTAATAATGAAGAGATTTAGAAAAATCACCACATTCAGGTCCTAATGAAATAACTCACTCAGGCAGAGATAATCAACAGATGCCGGAACTGTTGGGTGAAGAGTTGATTGGGAGCTGGCTGTTCACAGAGTGACAAAATACCACTCACAACTTTCCAATACATCTTTAAAAATTAAGAGACCAGATGACACAGAACACTCATTTTCCTTGGTGTCTCGAATCCAGGATGTGACTGGTACTCTCTTCTGACTCCTTTTCAACCTCCACTGTTGTTTTTCTTTCCCGAAATGGCTTTCCTGAATCTCCTTATTAGCTCCGTCTGTGGCCTGCGCACTCGAGTCTCCTCAGCCAAGCTCAAAAAGCGCCGTCATTTCAGAACCTCCCTCCTGACAACTTCTAGGCATGGGTCACCAACATTAAACTTTTCCGAAATTCATGATCGAAATTTCCAATCAGCCATCCCCAAAATGCCTCCAAGTCAACTGATCCAGAATGGAACTCACTTTCTCTATCAATGCTGAAGCCCTCCTGGAAAATATACATCGTGCTCTTCAGCTCTTTCGACTCATCTCTCACCTGCAGCTAGTACAGCAGCCTGAGAACCGGAGGCTGACTCCAGCCTCAACCTCTCCAACAATGTTCTCCGCCACTTCCCAGAGAAGACTGTACTAAAATGTACGCAGGAGGGGCGCCTGGGTGGCTCCGTCGTTGAGCGTCTGCTTTCGGCTCAGGTCATGATCCCGGAGTCCTGGGATCCAGCCCTGCGTCGGGCTCCCTGCTTGCTGGAAAGCCTGCTTTTCCCTCTCCCACTCCCCCTGCTCATCTTCCCTCTCTCACTGTGTCTCTCTCTGTCATAAATTTAAAATATCTTTAAAAAAATGAAAAAAAAAAAAGTACGCTGGAGCACATCACCCATGCGACAGACACTGGAGCTAGTCCAAAGGAACCTGGACATAATTACACTTGCCGTGCCACACACCTCTTCGCCGTCACTTATGTTCTTTCAAAGCCTGGACTCTGAGAACACTGCTTCTTCTAAGATCACTTCCCATTTTGCAACACCCTTTGTAATCACTACATTCTAGAAGAAGGATTCCCAGACTTTCAAGAGACATTAGAATGCCATGCTTTTTGTTACCACTATCTTCTACTTTTACTTCTAATTATCATTCTAACTTATAATTTAGTTAATTTTTAAAATTTCTATTTCCACTGTTACAGCAAAACCGAGGCAGAAGATCACCATTCACCTTTAAACTCAAGCACTTAGCTCAGTGACCTATACCAACATGGAGGGCCTTTTCTTCAATATGCGTTGTATTTCCTATTTTCACATGGTTCAGAAGCCCAGATTTTTCAAAGAACACATGTATAAATTGTTTTAAAAATTAATAAAGGAATGCTTTCAAAAGGCATCACGATAAACATCAGTGATATGCATTTTCCCTGAAATATGATTGTACTTCTAGATTTATACAAGATGTGTAACTCTGTTATACGCCTATTTCAATTTAACGCCACACCTACAATATACAATGTCTGTGGATAATGTGATTACTTCCAATTGCATCTAAAAAGCAGTGTGACATTTCTCAATTTTCACCAATTATGACATGTAATTCATGTTCCAGGTCACCACAAAGTCATCGTATTAAAGGAGATAAGGGCTAAAGACTAAAAAAAAAAATGTCCTTTTGAATTCCACCCAAAAAATTCAATATTATATTTGTAGAATCAACTTTGAGTAATTAATAGGAAAGAAAAATAAAATTGATATTAACCCCTCTTAACAAAAAAGTTTTCCTAATTCAATTATTATAATGTTAATGTCAATAATGAATTCATACACTGATTTATAATGTATGAGAAGCCCAGCTGAAATAACCTTAGTCACTGTCAAGAAAGTGAAGAATTTCTAAAATATATTATTAATCACTATGCAATATATACTTTACTTTGTTGACAACATCATGGAGGTACTACTAGCATTTTACTCGTGTTCTTCACAATCCAGAGCTTGATCCAAAGTTTATACAAAGACTGTAGTCCTATAAAGTTGTGATTCAGAATTTATAATGTGAGTATATCAGCAAACACACCACAACATGCAATATGATTTCTCCTTCATAATAAAAGCCTGGATATTCATGATTTCCAATTGAAATATATACAGTACATACCATTTTCAGCTTAAAAATACCTGTTTCAGTGTCAATGATTTTAGAAACATGGTAGTCTCAAATGTAGTGATCCAAAGGGGCACCTGCACCCCAATGGTTATAGCAGCAATGTTCACAATATCCAAACTACGGAAAGAGCCCAGATGTCCATCCACAGATGAATGGATGAAGAATATGTGGGGTGTGTGTGTGTGTGTGTGTGTGTGTGTGTGTGTGTGAGAGAGAGAGAGAGAGAGAGAGAGAGAGAGAGAGAGAAATGGAATACTACTAAGCCATCAAAAATGATATCTTGCCATTTGCAATGAAGTGGATGGGACTGGAGGGTATCGTGTCAAGTGAAGTACGTCAATCAGAGAAGGACAATTATCATATGATCTCACTCATGGGTGGAATTTAAGAAACACAACAGAGGATCATGGGGAAGAAAGGAAAAAATAGAATCAGAGAGGGAGACAAGGCATAAGAGACTCTTATCACAGAAAACAAACTGAAGGTTGCTGGAGGTGAGGGGAGTAGGGGGATGGGGTAACTGGTACTGGACATTAAGGAGGGCACATGATGTAATGAGCCCTGGGTATTATATAAGACTGATGAATCACTGAAGCCTCTGAAGCCAGTAATACATCATATGTTAATTAATTTAATTTAAATGAAAAAAAATCTTTTAAAAAATAAATAAATGCTATATCCTCTAGCAAACCCTATCACATTGTAAGCTTTGGAGAAAGGACCATCTTCCTATCCCTATCTAAGCCTTTCACAAAGTAGGTACCCAACAAATACTTAATGTACTTAATAGAAGAATGAGAAGTTAATGGGAGACCATAATAAGAAAACAAAAAAGAAACCTTAAAAAAAAAAGTTCTCAATACTAACATTGCAATAAAACTGACATATCTGAATGTCCAAAAGATCTGATGAGTATTTCTCAAAACATTCCCAAAGTCACTGATTCTGATTAACAATGAACCTAAACTTATTACCTACATGAACTTGAGTGGGAGTGCCTGGTAATACATATTGATAAATATACTGATTTTTTTCTTCCAAATTATATATGTTAAAGTAATCGATTTTTTTTTTTAAGATTTTATTTATTTGACAGAGAGAAACACAGCCAGAGAGGGAACACAAGCAGGGGGAGTGAGAGAGGGAGAAGCAGTCTTCCCGCCGAGCAGGGAACCCGATGTGGGACTCGATCCCGGGTCTCCGGGATCATGACCTGAGCCGAACGCAGTCGCTTAACCAACTGAGCCATTCAGGTGCCCCAAAGTAATTGATTTTTGAAAAGAATTTTCTCTTAGCTCATTTTTGAGTTTGCATTCCTATGTTCCCATTTTTTTAATAAAAAATAAAAGTTAAAAAACTTAAAAAAAAGGATGAAGGCATGGGATGTTACACATAATGTTGTCATTTTTTTTTGAAGGAAAGAAGTGTTTATTATAACCAATAAAGTCCTTAGATGGACAAACAAAAAAATGGTAGTCTTAAATATGTCTATGCAGATTATCTACATTTTCAATAGATCAGACTATTGTCAGATACAAAAAAAAAAAAAGGTGAACATTTTTAGGCTAAATGTATTTGCAAAACCTATAGTTTCTACCCTAAAGAAAAAAGCCGAACCAATAAAAAATCTTTGCCATTAATATTTCAGCAACAAGTTGGAGCTGCATTTATTTTAAAAAACTGGATGTGACTTTAAATCTATTTCATTCTATGATCAAATTAATGTCTCCATTCTGTATATTAGTAAACTTCAAAGTAAAAACAGAAATCTTTTTCTTTAGACTTCCAAAAACCTGTCAGTAATGCCAATATGCAAAATCCTAATGATTATTAAATTTGCTAATGACAAATCTATTATAGTAAAGCCACTACTACTTTATCTAACAATTTTATAAGAAAAATACCATAAGGAATTACTCTTTTTTAATTACAATTTTAATCCTTCACTCATGAGGCTGTCCCAAACAGCCATTCAGCTTTGCTTTCCCCCTTGCCAGAAAAAAACAGATGTTCCTGCTGTGATCAGGGATTTTCCTTATCATCTAAATGTACTGCCATATCATCAGGTGTCAAAAAGCCACCCAGGCTGAGAAATGCATATTAATTTTCTGCTCCCTGGTAGCAGTAACCGAGTTATGCAGTAAATCTCTTCCAGGATAGGGAAAGTAACCGTCCTCTCTCCCCCATCACTCCTCCCCAAGCCAATTACAATTCAATAAAAAGAAACCACAGAGAACCCACCCAATGCCTTGGGGTAGAAGCTTATGCCTGGCATACTAAGCTGCAACTCCAAAATTTATCTCTCAGAAACAGCTACATAGCTGATGGTCAGATTCCTTGGCAAGCCTACATCCTTATGTTGCAGAAATGTAGAAATATTTCATGAACATTAAAGAAGCACCATTTCTATTTTAGCCTAAGAAAACCAACTATAATTCTACTTTTTTCAATGCAAAATTTCCAAACACCTTCTCAAAAACCATTAGGATTTGTGTCATATTTTAACATACTGAATGTTCGAGGCGTATAAATTTAACTTTTGCACCCTCTATTTGGGCATCCTATGGCTTCAAATAATTCTATGCAGTTTTCAGATTTTAAGTTTACAATTATTTTCGACTCTGCAATTCTAGTCAAAGAGAACTCAATTTTCTGCTTTATTGTTTCCCTAAGAAATGATACACAGACACAAAAGAAACTATTTTCAGGATGTCTAACCTGAAATTATAAGACTGAAGGGAAATTAGTAATTATGGCTTAGAACTTTTTTTTAATTACACAAAGCTTGCTAAAATCGTCAGCAATCCTATTGTTGATTCAATGTAACAGACCCATTCTAATCTCTGTGGTCAGAGTTTACCTCGTGTGCCTCCTGATGGCTACAGGAGAGCATGACCTTGGAAACAATGCCAAGGCTAACGTGTAGCAGAAGAAAACAACCATAAAATGGCCTGTAAATAGGATTTTTGTCAATGTACTTTCCTGACCTTCAAATAATCCTCTAGTTAATAAATGAGAAAGAGAAAAGAAACAGAGAAAGAGATGTGGCACAGGGAATAAACTGACTTACACAAAGAATTACAGATTCAATAATCAACCTGTAAATGAAGGCAGAAGGCTTGGCCATCCCTGTCTATTTAAACCAACTATATGCCTATTAATATATATTTTTTAAATAAAAAAACACAGGATTTTATTCCAAGCACAGTATTATCATCACTTATTCTAGACACATGGCTGTTCTAAAGTATAATCAACTGAAAAGGCTTTATTTGAAATCCGTGGTGACCAATGTCCTACATGGAATGCCCCAGTGTTGTCAATATGAGATCAAGCAAATTCATCCCCATGTTAGTTAAGCCCCTATTATCTGTAATTCCTGCATATATAAATAAGTATAAATACGTGTGTGTGTGTGTGTGTGTGTGTGTGTGTGTGTGTGTGTGTGTGTGTGTCCTGCTTTCCTTTTGGGTAATTGCTTTCTTCGACATTCGTAATCATTTACGAGAGACGTAAAGAGATAAAAGAAGGAATTTGTATTTATAAATTTTGCTCTTACTTCTGAACAGAACTAGGACAAAACAAAAAGGAAATTCAAACATCCATACAATTCTGTCAAAATCTATTAGTAGACTATATATCATTAGTGATAGACTACTAAAGAGTGGTACAAGTTGTGATGAGACATCAATTATACTGATATTGAACATTAGAAATTTAAAAATGAAAAAATCGAAATGCAGAGATTTTGAAGGCCAAAACATTTATTACAGCACCTCTGTAGCTCCAATTCCATTAACACATATTTTATTTTTATGTCAATTTTAATTTTCATTCTAAGCTGAGTTTAACTTTTGAACAGAAATTAGTAGCAAAAACTGAAAATAATTTATCCAAGATTTTATTTTTATTAATGTATAAAATCAAATCTCCTATAATATACATCAAATTTTATTAGTTTTTTCCCATTGAAATATTAAAGGTACATAGTCTTAAAACTCATCCTAATCTGAAAAATCTCAACAATAATTCATGCCTTTTCCAGTCTTTTCAACATGTGTTCAGTAGCTTCTAGATCACAGGATTACATTTAGATCAGTGGGACACTCAAGAATGCTGAACACGCCAAGGGAAAAAATTCTTGTTTGGAACTCTCTACAGAAAGTACACATTTGAAAATTGTGATTAATTTGCGAGTAGGTTTCCTGTCACAGAGCACCTTTTTCTGGTTGATATGTTGAAAAAACAACAGTAAAACATTGTAGTTTTGCCCCACAACCTGTACCTGACAGCACCTCAGTAACTTCTCTATTATCAGATAAGAAAAATACCGCCCAGCACATGGATCTGCACAGGCTATGAACATAAAGGGATCCAATATGAAAACAGGTTGGCCAAATATCTCACAGAGGTGCAGGTCAACTTGTAAAGGTTGTGACACTTCCACAGGTGACCAAGAGGGCACAGATTTCTCTGAAGCCACTAGATCTGGTCATGGAGCAGACAAGGAAATCTAAGAGGAAAATGATCAGCCACACTCAGCCTCATTCAGACTATTTATTTGAACCAATTTCTTCCATTGTGTTTAATCCATCTCAACAGTTCAGAATGTCATGAAAAACTATAGATACAGAAGTTTTAAATCTGGAAGGAGAAAGTAAGCGAATATCCAGCTTAACTTCTTACTATTAAAAAAAAGAAAAAGAAACAGAGGCTGCCAAAAGTTACAACAAATGCTCTGTGGAGATGAGGATGGCTAACCAGTTCCCATGGTTCTATCTACCCACTTCAATTCCCAAAGTCTGAGTAATGAAAATTTTAACCCTCACTTGTGACCTAATCAGCAACTGTGGTTTACCTGGGTAATGATGAAAATTTCTGATATCCAACCATTCCTACACAATGAACCTCTCCCAACAGAAAACTCTCCTGAGTTCTTGTACATAAACTAGGACAAAGCCATTATATAATCCCATATCACAAATTATATTTATGTGAGAGATGGCTGGCTCACTGATAAACACTACATAGTCTCAGGAATAATTAGAAGTAAAATGGTTGCTTTAAATTGGGGCGCCTGGTGGCTCAATCCCTTCAGTGATCGACTCTTGGTTTCAGCTCAGGCTGTGATCTCATAGATCTTAAGACAGAGCCCCATGTCAGGCTCCATACTCAGCAGGGAGTCAGGCTTGAGGATTCTCTCCCTCTCTGCCCCTGACCCCCCACCCTGCTCTTACACGTTCATGCATGCACATGTGCACACGTACACACTCCCTCCCTCCCTCTCTCTCAAATAAATAATCCTTTTTTTTTTTTTTTTAAGTTTTTAAGTGGTTTTAAACACTCTCTGGGGCGCCTGGGTGGCTCAGTCGTCAAGTGTCTGCCTTTGGCTGGGCTGTGGTCCCAGGGTCCTGGGATCAAGCCCCACATCAGGCACTATGCTCAGTGAGAAGCCTGCTTCTCCCTCTCCCACTTCCCTTCCTTGTGTTCTGTCTGTCTCTCTCTCTCTCTCTCTGCTAATTAAATAAATATAATCTAAAAAAAAAGTATCTTTCCAGGTATAACTGGGATTATCTCTATTATCATATAAAAACATCAATAAGAGCTTAGGGAGAAGGTAGCCCAGAGGATAGTTTAATATTCTTCAAATTACAAAAAGCATTATCTTCACCTGGATTCTAAGGAACTAAGGAAAGAACTAAAAGGAAAGCAGTGATAATAGGAGCTCCCATTTTATTTCTTGCACAGTAGCTCATAAAAGCCACATGACCGGGGCACCTGGGCGGCTCATTTGGTTAAATGTCAGACTCTAGATTTCAACTCATGATCTCAGTATTGCAGGATCGAGCCCCTCCCAGCTCTGCACTGCACTAGGCATGAAGCCTGCTTGGGATTCATATTCTCTCTCTCTCTCTCAAAAAAAAAAAAAAAAAAAAAAGCCATCCAAATTCCAAATGGCCCTAAGCATTCCGTAATCAGCAAGTATAAGGAATGGAGAAAAGGCACCACCATTTTTTACCCTACTCTTTCAACAAAGGCAAGCGTATAAGAAAAAAATAAAATATAAATATTTCAGATCAGGTTACATTTTGAAAAGCCTGGCTCGTTTTCCAAAACTACAATAAAAATGAAGAGCAACATTTGACTAATGCTCCTTGACTCTGAAAAATGAATTTAAATCTGAAACAATTTTAAAACATTTTTGGAAGTGCTACATACTTCTTATTTTGGCAACAAGAAATAATACCTATCCACATTTCATCTTCTTTCAAAAACATGTAACTCCAAATACTTAGATCTCCAAACTAAAATTATAAGTAACAACAGCATTTTGCATGAGGAGCTATTTGCACAACACCAAGAGAAGAAGGGAACAGATGCCAGGGAATGAAAGGGAGAAAGTAAAATACTTAGAGTAATTGCCTAATACCAAAATATCTACAGTCTTACACATTATCTAATGTGCAACATAAATCCAATGTTTTTCACGTTAATTTAAAAGCAATATATACTTAAAGAAATCACTAAAATCTGAAAATCAAGATATTTGCACCATACATACAGCTTGCCAATGTAAATACTAGCACTTCCTTCTTATATTTTTTAGTCCACAATCATAATTTCAATGAACTGGGTAGATTAGCAAAACAACTGAGTAATTTCTGTGCAAGTCCCTAGGTACAGTTGATGATTTGACTTTATTAAAGTTTTCCCCTTAAATGTGAAATTGCCTTCTCAGGTAAATCATCTCCACAGATTTTTGAAAATGTAGAAAAATTATTTTCACTTATCATGATCCTATCCTATTTATGCTTCTCATACAATCCTAATGACTTTTCTGGAGAATTCCATCTCCACACGAAAAGCATTTACCTTAAAGAAATGGATAGCTCAAATCTCTAAAGAATTAAGTCCTTCTCTCCAACCCCATCAGCAGAAAAAGCATGTTCTCTAAGCTGGATATTAACTTTCAAGAAATCTATTTTTGTCCCCGAGTGATAACTAAAAACCGTAACTTTAGAAAACATGATTCCAGAAAATCTGGAGTACTTTAGGTTGACACTCCCTCCTCTTTCTGCCCCAGTAAAACCTTAACAATCAGAATAAAATGACAACAAAAACAGCTGTCGCACTACGATGACTCAACAAAAAATGAAGACCCAAGTGGGAGGACCCAACCATGAGAATGCAGCAGGTTAAAACTGGTAAGCATTTCTCAAATTCAGTCCTGTCATAGGGAAGGGTACCAACCATCAATCAGTATTTCATAAAATCGGTTGAAAAGCTTTCATTAGAACTTATTGCCAAACAGAAAAATACATCCCAGACAATGACTAGGTGTGCCCAAGGGCTCCCAGAGACCGGTGGCAAAATCCTGGCTGCACACATTCCAGGCACCTGTGCCTCAACTGTGGTCTCCGATTCTCAGCCCAAAAATGGGGCAAGACAATGTGCCTTGTAAAGTTGGGTTTTAAAAAACTTCCTGGGATGGAAAAAAATTGAGATTTACTGAAAAGTTGCAAAGATAGTACAGAGTTTCTACCCACTCTACACCCCACTTCCTCCAATGTTAACATCTTACATAACCTTAGCATAGATGTCCAAACTAAGAAATCAACACTGATACAACACTATTAATTACACTAACAGATGTATTTGCAATCCATCCATTCCACCCACCCCCAACTAATGACCTTGTTTCATGCCAGGATCCCAAACTGTATTAAATTCTGGCAACCCCTTAATCTCCTCTGACCTGGGATAGTTTTTCAGTCTTTCCTAATTTTCTATGTCCACAATTTTTTTATATCCAAAATATAATAGTGGGGAGGTGCCTTGTAGAATGTCCCTCAGTTTTGGTTTGTCTTGAGGTTTCTTACAATTAACAGGAGTTAGGAGTTTTGGGGAAAACTCCACCGAGGTGAAATGCCCATGCCACTGTACCATTTCAAGGGTTCATGACATTGCCATGACTCATCATTAGTGATATTAAGCCTGATCACTTGGTTATGGTGAATCTGTCACTTCTCCACTACAAAGCTAGTATTTTCACATTCCCTCTCTCTTCTTAAGAAACAAATATTAAGTACAGCCAATCCTCAAGAGGAGGGGAGTTAAGCTCCCCACCTTCTGAAGGGAGACATATTACTTATACTATTCAGAATTCTTCTGTAAGAAGAATTTCTTTTTTCCCATTTACTTTTTACTTAATCATTTAGTTTAGTATCAGTATAGTCTCATGGATATTTATTTTGGTCTCTGGATTATAATCCAACTGTACCATTATTTACATTGCTATCATTAACGCACAGAAAATATCAAGAAGAGGGCCAAACAGATGAATCCTCAATAACAATAGTATCAATCACAAGCATTAGAGAAAACAGAAGAACACAAAAAATTCCTCAAAGAAAGAGACAGAAAAGATCAGTTAACATAATCAGATTCTTAGTATAGATATTCATGAAACAAGCATACTTTTACATAAGACTAAGATGTTAAGATGTAACAGAGACCTGGTGAAGTTTAAAAAAAAATATGCCATTTTGGGGCCCCTAGGTAGCTCAGTCATTAAGCGTGTGCTTTCGGCTCAGATCACGATCCCAGGGTCCTGGGATCAAGCCCCCTGCATCAGGCTCCTTGCTCAGCAGGAACCCTGCTTCTCCCTCTGCCACTCCCCCTGCTTATGTTCCCTCTCTGTCAAATAAATCAATAAGATCTTAAAAAAAAAAAATTGCCAGTTCTAATAATAAACACATGCTCATTATTCTTATATTCATGTCTTAAGTGCATAATAGATTTAGAGGAGATAAAAATGAAAAGGTTATTGTGAAATATTTTATAGTTTAAATTATTCAACTAAATGAACATTGGGCAGGAGCCCTGGGTGGCTCGGCCAGTTAAGTGTCCAACTCTTCAATTTTGGCTCAGGTCATGATTTCTTTCTTTTAACATAATATGATGTATTATTTCCTTCAGGGGTACAGGCCTGTGATTCATCAGTCTTACAAAATCCACAGCACTCACTATAGCATTCCAACGTTTATAACCCAGCTGCCCTATTCTCCCACCCACAGCCCAGCAACCCTCTGTTTCTTTCCTGAGATTAAGAGTCTCTTATGGTTTGTCTCCCTCCCTGGTCCCATCTTGTTTCATTTTTTCCCTCCCAACCCCCTACAACTCCCCGCCCTGCCTCTCAAATTCCTCATATCAAAGAGATCGTATGATGATTGTCTTCCTATAAGCATGTTGGGATTGGGTAGGATACCTGTCAAATGCACAGAATTGGTAACAGCAAAATCGAGATTCACATCACTACTTTATCACTTAACAGTTGGCTTAACTACTAGGTGACCTATTTAAACTCTTGAAGGTTTTCCCTCCTCATCAATAGAAGGAGAACACCAACCAGACTTATACGGTAGAGGGGATTAAATGAGATATAACGTGTAGCACACCAAGCACAGTGTCTGGCAAGAAGTCCTCAAGACAACATGGCTATGATTATGTGAAAATATCAAAAACCTCAAAAACAGATACAGTTTAGAGATCGATGGAAACCACTTCTATCCCCGCACTGTAAAAGAACCTTGACTAAATGCATTTCTCCAAAGGCAGATGGGAACACAAGGGTACCTGGAATCCATGCAAATTAAAACCAAGTTTGCCAGAGTAGCTAGAATGTAAGCAGCAGGTGACTCTGGTCCTGAACAGTCCCATCTTCTGCTTTTCCTGTTAACAATAGGACATGAAGTGACTATATCTAACTTTGTGACTTGAAGGAAGTAGGTTTATAATTAAAAATTAAAAACAAAAAAAAAACAAGTTAAAAAGATGAAATAAGGCCAAAATATTTTTAAGTGTATAAAAGCCATGCAAATGTGTGTTCAATATAATTCACTCAATGTCATTTCTCACTTCTCTCCCCCAAGACAAGAAAAACACATCTGAGGTGCCTGGGTGGCTCAGTTGGTTAAGCGACCACCTTCAGCTCAGGTCATGATCCCAGAGTCCCAGGATCGAGCCCCGCATCGGGTTCCCTGCTCGGCGGGAAGCCTGCTTCTTTCCTCTCTCACTCCCCCTGCTTGTGTTCCCTCTCTGGCTGTGTTTCTCTCTGTCAAACAAATAAATAAAATCTTAAAAAATACATTTTAAAAAAAGAAGAAAGAAAACCACATTCATTTCCTTCCCTACTCTATGTAACTTTGAGAGTGTTCAATAAAGATTTTGACATTACTTTGGTTTATGTTTCTGCGGTGGTTTGTGAACTCTAAAAATACCACATCCAGGCTCAAAAAATTTCTCAATAGCACCTTAGGATTTTATAACTTTGGACACAAATGATAATATTCAAAGCAAGTGAAGAGAGCTCACACCCCTACCTGTGACACAGCAACAGACGAGACTAGGTTATTAACAACTCCTACTAGGTGAGCTTGGCAGGTGAAGCTGGCCTATTGTAGAAATGACTATAGCCATCACTTACTAAAAGCGCAACTGTACTGCAATCAAATGAAGATCTTTTAATATGCAAATAGAAAAGTGAAATTTATAGTTTCGGAGGCCTTTAACAGGAAATACAAATGTTGCAGTAGAATAGTCTAACATCTAAGTCTCAGCTGGATCTCCCTTGAAGCTAATGCCCCAGAAAATTAAACACAGCTATAGGTCTCTCACAGAGGAAACATGTGGTTTTAGGGAATGATCTCAGCTCATCCTTTGAGGTTTTTAGATGATTACTGGAACTAGCTAGCATCTATGACTGGCTCACGAATAACAAAAGATAGACAATGGTTTTCAACAGCCAACTGGTCAAACATACTAGCTTAAAAATAAAATAGCATACTCCAATATAACCAATATGGCTGGCCTTATGCATTAGAAAGCATAAAGGAGAAGCAGAGGCTCAGAAGCCAAATGGTTGAGAAGGGGATGAGGAAGGAAACAAACAGGCAAACACAGACTACCACTCTATAAAAAATGAATGAATGAATGAATGGGTGGGCAATGAGGTATTTTAGAGCACCGTGAAATAGGAGACAACTAATTAGTGTTAACTAATACACTGTCAGCACAGAAACTGCCAAAATTTTCTGACTCTGAATAAAAAAAGAAGTAGGCATTTTCTGGAAGTTCCTTGTGTCAGGAAACAGTGGTGACTTTACACATGGTATTGGGAATATGGTGCCCTGACCCGATGTATTGAAATGCACTTCAAACTAAGATTGGGAATGGAGGGCAACATGCCAAGGAACAACAGACAGGAACACTATTTGTATCAGAGCTTCTATTTAGAAAAGATACATCCTATTCCAGTTGGGCACTGACAGGACAGAATCAGTATCTCAGCAGGTTGTTATAATACTTTTATTTAAAATTCAAAAAAAACCCTCATTTTAATGGACTACCAATTGAAAATAACACATTTGAACAATCTAAGTATGAGAAGTGAAATACCACAAAACCAAATGTGGTAAATGTTCCAGATTCTATTCTGCTATGATAGAAAAATTAGCCTAAAAGAAGACAGCTCAAAGTAACCATAATGTTCTTATTTACCTTCTCTTAACAGGCAAACACTTCCTTTTCAGCTGGACTTCAGTTCTCAAAAAAAAAAAAGAAAAAAAAAGACTGTGCCCTGAAGTCAGTAAAGCAGCTTTAAATAAACACACAAATCTCCTGAAATAGGTAGATGAATCCACTGTTACAAGTGTATTTTGTCTTTTAAAAGTTCACAGGTGATTCTGATGCAGAGCCAAATGGAAGCCATTCAACCATCCAGTAGGACAGTAACTTCCAGAACTCAGGGACAGTACCACTTGCTTCTTTTTCTTTATCCTCTCCCCCACCCGCCCCCTATAGCTCACTCCATCTGGGACTTCTCACAATGCTTTATACAACATAAGCACATTACACTTTATTAGTCATGAACTTATGAGAAAAAAATTATCTTTTTTTAAAAAAAGATTTAAAAATATTCATTCTCTTGCTTAAATAAGTCTACTTCAGGAATCTGTTTTAAGAAAATAATCAGAGGGGCGCCTGGGTGGCTCAGGTGGTTAAGTAACTGCCTTCAGCTCAGGTCATGATCCTGGAGACCGGGGATCGAGCCCCACATCGGGCTCCCTGCTCAGCGGGAAGCCTGCTTTCTCCCTCTCTCACTCCCCCTGCTTGTGTTCCCTCTCGGGCTTTCTCTCTGTCAAATAAATAAAATCTTAAAAAAAAAAAAAATCAGAGATGTCTATATAAATTAATATATAAGGATATTTTCTGAAGGGTACTTTTAAATGTTACTTATTAGAGGAAAAAAAAAGATTAGCAAAGTATAAATATCAAGCAACAGGAAAGTCACCAAATAAAATGAATAAACACCAACTTAAAAAAAATCAGTACATAGAAGAACATTATGCAAGCTATCTATATTTATAAGACATGAAAAATGCTCTCAATATAAGACAAAATTAGGGGGGAAAATCAGGAAATTAAACTATACTCGGATGATTCCCGACTGGGGACAGCCACCCAACTAGACAGAGCTGTCCTCCAGAATCCCAAGTTAATACACCGAACTGTTAATATTATTTACCTACACAATTTCAAATTACTTACTTGCTTCTTTATATTTTTCATTACTTTATAAATGCAAAGAGCAAGTAGTAGTATTATAAGAAAAAAACAATGTGGGGAACCTTAAAATATACTACAGAAATGTTTCTGTAAATATTTTTCGAAAGTTAGAACAGAAAGAGAGATGACAAAGACATAATTAAGACAGCAACTCTTGGGCACCTGGATGGCTCAGTGGGTTAAGCCTCTGCCTTCGGCTCAGGTCATGATCTCAGGGTCCTGGGATGGAAGCCCACACCAGGCTCTCTGCTCCACAGGGAGCCTGCTTCCTCCTCTCTCTCTGCCTGCCTCTCTGCCTACTTGTGATCTATCTCTCTGTCAGATAAATAAATAAAATCTTGAAAACAACAACAACAACAACAACAAAAAGAAGCAACTCTTCCAAGAGCTTGTGTACATGAGGAATTCTGGAAAGACACCAAACATGTCAAGCAACTAAGAAATAATAAATCCAGGGTGTCAGAAATATTCTAAGGCCTCCTTTAAGAACTTTTAAAAATAATAAAAAATTTACAAGACTCTGATGCTGATATAAAATGTTCTCTTAACGACGTTCTTCCCTTTACCCTAATATCAAGACATGTTCTTAATGCTACCTTCATTTTTATCTACCACATAAATTTTATTTGGTGGAGCAGAGAAGAGGGGGTGGTGAAAGGGGCAGATAACTTATAAAAGCAACAGCTCTTGGTCTTTGGAGGAAAGAAATAATGGCTTACGACCAGTGCAAAATGAAATAATACACAGACTTTATCCTTGAAACTTCATGGTTGGCTGATTCTGACAAGTACCTCATTACATCGTTCTTGATGGGATGCATCAAATGCTCTCCACATACTAGTTAGACTTTATTTGCAGGGACAATGACTTAATAAGGATCACCAAAGAGGTGGCAAAATGATTTAAGTGTTCACACTGATTGAAATACTATTTCCCAAGATGAAATCTTAAGCACGTGTAAAATCTCAAATGAAAATACATTTTCTAGCGATATACTTTCCATTCTAAGTACTTAGTGAGTAAAAAATGTTCCCTAAGAGTTGAGAAAGACAAGTCAGCCACAAAATGCTGGGCAACAGGAGTGAGGTCAGTGTTCCAAGGAATTTTTTAAAAAGCCAAGACTCTCTTCTATTCTACATCTCACTTCTAAATTAAAGAATGAAGAACTCGAAGAAATCCAGAAGCCCATAGAACCCTTGGTCTCTCTCTCTAAGCTCTCATCTGGTTTAGTTGCACTAAAATCTGTCCATGTTGCCCTCTAAATTTAGCAGTGGAATGACCACATTCACTGGGAAGACTCCACCTACCACTTTGGTTTTGAGCTACAGGAGCGAGTTGAACATGGTAGCGTTTTAACATACCTGAACGGAACTGCCTGGTTCAGAAACAGGTGACAGGTGACATTATTCCAAAACTGTTTGTTTTGCTCATTAATTTAGAAAAACAGAGATCACTTAACTATGTTGATGAGTTATAGAATAATGTCAACTTATTTTAACTATTATAGATCAATGCATCACAAGACTATGAATCCTTAACTCCTCTATTTCCATGCATTTATTTATACAGAAAATCTAAACCACTACATACTCATAAAAATATATAACATCTTGAGATTGCCCAGCATAGGCAAGCTCTCATGGCCTCAAGAGAAGAAAATCAACTTGATACTGATCAGCAAGTATACTTTCCTCCAATCACCCGTTCTGAATATTCAAGTACAGGAAGTCATTTTATAAATGAAAATAAGATAGCATTTAGTCCGATATACACGTACAAAAAAGAAAACCTCTCAGCTTTTAGTACAAACAGCTTAAAATTTTGACAGCAAGCTTAGAAAATGTGTACTTTAAAAGTAAAGCCAAAGGTAATTCAAAGGACAAATTCATTACATATTACATTTTATGAGTATTGTACGTGAACCTGATTTTATCTAAAGACGTCTATGTAAATCAAGGTCTTTCCTATGAGAAAGTATGGGCATTTGGCTACATTAAATACTGTTTCACACAGGAAAAAGCTTATTGAATGGATAACCATTTTTAAAACAAAACCACATTAAAATTTATCTCACAACACTTATATTTAAAATATGAAAAAAATGAAATACTATAAATGTCCAACACTAAGAGAATGATAAATTATATTCTACAATGAGATATTCTGCATCCCATTGAAAATATTTCTCAGGGGTGCCTGGGTGGCTCAGTCAGTTAAGTTTCTGAGTCTTGATTTTGGTTCAGATCATGATCTCAGGGTTGTGAGATCGGGCCCCAAGATGGGCTCCACACTGGGCACAGAGCCTGTTTAAGATTCCCTCTCCCCTCCCTCTGCACCCCCCCCCCACTAAAAGTATTTGTTTTTCTCAATAAAATTCACACCAGGGGGAATCCCTAGGATATGAAAAAAAGTAGAAATAAGAAGGATGCAAGTATTTGGACACAGTATGACTCTAACCCTGTGTGGGTATACATGTGTGTGTGACTATGTGCCTATGTGTGCATATTCCTTATTATCTAAATACTAGGTGTTGCTAATTCTAGTATTATAAATAACTTAAAAAAAAAAAAAACCTCAGTGAGGTTACTAACTGGCAACATTCTCCCTCTGCTGCAGCTGAAAGGCTCAAGTCCATTTTCCCAAACCTTCCCTCCAGGTAAAGATCTAGAGGCAAAGAGCATTCTGCACAGTTGGATACAAGAGCTGGACATTTTAGTGACAGTTGTGGAAAATGGAAGAATTGTCTTGGGCTGTTCTGAGGGCCAAGCCTGGTGATGGAAAGGATGGAGTTTGCTGAGGCATTTCTGGGTTCAGTTCCTAACTTCACAAGTGAGAAGAAGCAGGGTGCTAGCATCAGGTGGGCAGATGCAGAGGAAGAACCCCAGGTTACTTCTTTCCCAGGCAGATGCTGAGTTCTGCACTGTTCAGAAAGTCCTTGAGGAGGTCCAGCCTACAACCTGTTCTTCAAGCTCTTCCAATGATTTATTGAGACTTCAGTTCTAAGTATTAAGTTTGTTTGTTTGTTTATGTTTAAAATAGTCACTGTGGTTCTGTTTTTGTGCAACTGAAGCTGACTCACATAGCCAGGATGTTGAAGAAATTAGAAAGAAAGCCCTGATTACTTCAATGACCTCTGACCCACCATCCTTAAACCAAAGGAAAACATTTTTAATAGTGCATTTTTTTAAACTGTCAACTTTACTTGTTTATACACTTCTAAATATCCATGTAAATTAAACCTATTCTGAACACAAATTAAATGCCATGAGGCTTATTCATAAATTGGATGTTGCTTCTTTGGACAGTTTAACTTCATGATTAAGCACTCTAAAAGTTCAAGCTAATCTCCATGAGAAGATACTCCAACTTGACTCCTCATCAAATACATAATGAAATATTTCAAAATAACAGTTAAACTCCTAATCCAAAAAAATCAGAGATTACAACACAGGTTTTTTTTCTGGTAGATTTTTCTCAGTTAAGGTATTTTAGATGGTCTCATATTTTTTTTTCCCTTAAATGAACTACTACAAATGAGTGTTTGTTAGAAAGCCAACAAGTAAAAACAATTTAAAATGGGTACTTTCACATGAATGCAAAGGATAAATCAAGCAAATATCAAGCTATATTCACTTTAAATATTAATATGTAATTAGTATTAGTATAGTTCAACATACGCATGGTGCTTAATTACTGTCTGCCTTGAAAAAACATTAATTCATTCAACAGATGTTTACTGAGACTCTACAGATTCAGTAGTGAAAACAACAAACACAGCTTAAAGCTCAAGAGGAAAAGGCTAGAGATAACAGAATGGGATGATAAGGGCTCTGTAGGAATATATGACAAAGAGGACTAAGACACAAATTGAAAAAAAAAAAACAGAATAAAGTTTATTTTTCTTAAACTAAATAAATTAGGTCAGGGACTGAAATAAATTGGCTCAAAGAAGAAAATGTTATTACGACTACGCAGTACACTTCCTCTCACCAGGAAGAAAATATTATCGATAGAGTTAGTTAGACTATGGATTTTACTTTCATAATGCTGTAATTCCTTTCATGTACCTCATGAACCAACACGATATCTGCTAATACATGTGTAAAATATCTTTGCAAGGACATGCAAAAGGCTAATAGGGGGACTGCCCCTGAAGAGAAAGAGGGCAACTAGGAGACAAAGTAGGTGAGGGACTCTGCATGTACACATTTCAAGTCAAAAGTTTTCATTTTGGGTCATAAATACATTACTTAAAAATGGATACATAAATAAATATAAAGCATGAATTTTATCATAAAATGCAAGGGCAATATAAAATAGGAAGTCATCTAAACTTTGAAGGAAGAAGTTGCCATGCACGCACACGCACAAAGGGCCACAGTGAGGATGTGCTAGAAGCAAGGACCCAGTCAGCAGCTGACATTCATCGCGATATGAAGAAGACGCAAAACAGAAATGGTTACCTTCCGGTCACAGGTTTTAGGGCTACCGGCAGTGTTTTGCTTAAGGAAGCCAGCTGTTGTTGACCAGCGTGTGGGGTTTTTCCGTGAAGGCTCCTCCGAAGAAAAATTATTATCGCTGATGGAAGTTGAAAGGCCAATTAAAGCTGGATCGCTGCTTCGTCGGACATGAAGAGGCATATCTATGAATACAAAAAAGCATTATATTTTTTAAAAAGGAACTCGTGTATGACACTACACGTTAGGATAAAGTATTGAAATCCAAAAGATCAGAGTAACGCTTAAGGTGACGTGACAGTGGGTCAACATTCTAAATAGAAATTCCATTAGTTCCTTTAAAACACTTTATGGCAAAACAAATGTAGTACGTATGGGATAACCCGCTCTGGAGTCAGACTGCCCAGGCTCCTATCTGTGCTTCACCGACTTATTATCTGTGTGGTTCTGGGCACACTCTGCTTCTGGTCTCTTCCTACACTAAGGCAATAAAATAGTCCTTCTTCCATAAGGGTATCTTTTTTTTTTTTAAGATTTTATTTATTTACTTGACAGAGAGAGAGATCACAAGTAGGCAGAGAGGCAGGCAGAGAAAGAGGAGGAAGCAGGCTCCCTGCCGAGCAGAGAGCCCGATGTGGGGCTCGATCCCAGGATCCTGAGATCATGACCTGAGCTGAAGGCAGAGGCTTAACCCTCTGAGCCACCCAGGCGCCCACCATTAAGAGTATCTCGAGGACTAAATGAGATGAAGTGTTAAAACAGTATCTGACACTCAGTGCATCCTCAATATGGAGAAACGATAATAATCATTCCTGCTATTATCCCAGTATTTTTAAATAAAATATCATACAGGGGCACCTGGGTGGTGCAGGCGAGTCAGCATTGGACTCTGGGTTTCAGCTCAGGTCGTGATCTCAGGGTTATGAGGTTGCCCCGCACTCAGCTAGCAAGGAGTCTGCTCCAGATACTCACTCCTTCTCTCCCTCTGCCTGTCGCGCGCATGCGCATGTGCACACACTCTCTCTCTCTCTCTCTCTCAAATAAATAAATACATCTTTTAAAACATATATATCATACATATTCTAAAACATAAATAACAATGGGAACCATGGAACAAATTTTACCTACCTTTTAACCATATCAGGATTAAAAAAGCACAATCTAAACTTCCTGGCTCACCTATTAAGGAATTCTGTTAAATAAGATAATTATTTTGTTCAAAGAAATGGTATCCGAAGACATAGAGCACAAACACATTTCTTTTCCTTAAGATAATGGAAAGCTTGAAAGTAATATGCTAATATGTAGTACCCTGGCAAATACTGACACATACAATTACATGAAAGACAGTGTTTCAGCAACTGTATTCACATAAAAGAGGAGTCTGTGTACAACTGCTAACACAATCATTAACAAACTCAGGTTAATATTTGTATCAATAGCACTGAGCACATCTTAGCAGATACAATCACTGGTACACAAAGAGGGAACAGAACCATAAAATCAGACATAAGAATAAAAGCACATCAGTCTGTTAACACTGGGAATCAAAACCAAAAACTCCACTTATCAACTGAGCAAAATCACTTAAAAACATAAAAAATATAAGACAAAAAAATTTAGATTAAGTTATGTTAGAGAAGCTCTGCTTTCAAAAACTAGAATGCAGGGTATGTATTTCTAAAAACTCTCTTAACACAGGTGCCTGGGTGGCTCAGTCAGTTAGTTAAACGTTCGACTCTGGGTTTGACTCAGGTCATGACCTTGGGGCGGTGAGACTAAGCCCCACATGGGGCTCTGTGCTGGGTGTGGAGCCTGCTTAAAATTCTCTCTCCCTCTGCCCCTCCCCTCACCTCTCTCTCTAATAAATAAATAAACGAATAAATAGGCTCTAACAAAACAGCTTTAATCTTTGAATAAATTCATCACTTCCACAGAAAACAGCTTTGGAACACGGATGCATTGATTAGTGGTATGACTTTACAGAACCTACGGGACGCTCAACTGAAAACAGACTCTATGCACTAAAGGTGATATTTAAACCACTACCAATCTAATAGTCCCAAAGACGTTAAAGCAAATTAGAAATGATCAGAGGAAACAGAAGCATATGAATATATTGCTTTTGACATGTGCTTCTACATCATAAGGATTTGATAAAGACAGCATGAGTAATAATACCAGAAAAAAAAATATGCTGAACATTCAATATTGTTAGTAGTCATCTTAATTTGCTGGGAGAAACACACACATGAAAATTATACAGAAGAATAATTTCTAATTTTTAAGGGTAAAGGAAAAAACTTGTGATGGCCCTTACTGCTTATACACTGCACTCAAAAATAAAACACACCAAGAACTGTACAGTCATTCTCAAAACAAGTTCACAAAAATATACATCTATGTGTGTTAATACTCCAAAGCTCTTACTATAAAAAAGATTCCCCTCCCCAATAACAAAACTGTTCGCAGAAAAGCCAAAAAAAAAAAAAAAAAAAAAAAAAAAAAAAAAAAAGGAGTGGGAAGAATAAAATAGTTTGGGCCAATTATAATACTGCTTCTTGGATATGAGTTCTGTTGCTTTCCAACTACTGGTTTGTTAATTATATCGTTGTTAAAGAACTCTGCACACCTCAGTTTCTGTGTGTGTGTGTGTGTGTGTGTGTACGCGCGTGTGTGTGCATGCGTGCATATGCATCCATGTGAGCGTGAATGTGCACATATGTGCATCTGTGTGTAAATCCTCAAAAAGCACTACTCACAAGAGATGGTCTTTAAAAAGTGTACAGAAGTGATGACCACAGTAAAACAACCAGGTAAAAGTACATTTCAAACCCAAAATAAATTCAGGAACTATATAATTTCATGGAATTTACTTAGACAAAAGAATGTGCTTGCTTTTGAAGATTTTTCCCAGAAGAAATAAATTGCTTCCAGGATGCATCTTCTGATGGGACCTGATCACTGTGTTAGTCTGTTAGTCTGAAACAGATAAAAATATTCAGCCTTTTGCCTCTTGTATCTGTAACTCATAAAATTGCTGATGGGGGGGGTTAGAAGGGAGATTAGGATGCAGAGAGGACTGCAGGCCCTGTGGGCGGAGCCTCCCAGGTAGCTGAGGGGCACTGCTCCCCCAGCCCTCCCACCCCTCAGCCCCCCGCCCCCAGCCCCTCCCACCCCTCAGCGCCCCCTCCCGCCCCCCCACCCCAGCAGCATCGTGTACAGGTCCCCAGCGGTGACAAGGTCCCAGGAGAGGTGCTAGCAGCCAGCCCTTCCTGTCAGTTCTTCGCACATTACACTTTCCGTTTTCTTGTCACTCTGTTTTCACTTTAGTGATGCCCATAAAAGGAAATAACAGTCTGGATCTTTGGCTTGTACTACCTAGTAACCAAGTACCCTGATGCAATTTCAAGGCCCCATATTTACATTTCTGTCCACAGTCACATTCAGGAAGGTGATTTGAGTCCCAGGCTAATGAGGAAAGAACAGACTCAATTTAAAAAGTAAACAATGTGGTCTTCATAAAAGAATGCCCAACGATATCCTAATGATCTTGATATCAAGGTTTTCTCCCCTTCAACACACTGAAAGAACTGAATAAGGACCTAGTACACACCAACAGCACCGCTAGGTCCAAATGCCAAGTCCCCGGCCACACAGATCAGTCTACATTCACGGTACCTGTGATCCAGACTCAGCAAAATACTCATGATGTGAGATGGGCATTTGTATTGGCTTGTAATTTCTTCTTGGTTTTATGGTTGCCATGAAAACCGTAAGAATCTTTATCCAGTTTATACACACACCTAAGTAACCTTGGATTAGAACCACTGATTTAACTTAGAATGATCTGAGCCTCTTTTTTTTAATCACAACACATGAACATGGGACTCATCTCACAGATAAGTAAGCTGAGGCTCAGTGAGATGACAGGAGCTCAGGGACAATTTCCAAGAGCCTGGGTCAGTGCTCACTCACTACCCAAATCACGAAATTAGTTCTATTCATCAGCAGTTCATTGGAAAACAAATCCCATTTCTAGCTACTTGGAGATAGAAAATGTGAGTCTCACTTTCGTAAAAGTGTTTATTGCTTTCTAAGTATATATACTAAGAAATCATACACTGATTTTAGCGAATAGCAACATTTGATTTTAAAGAGTTAAACAAATGTTATGTTAGTTATGCATATAGATTGAAACAACATTCACCCCCATTTTATAACTGCTAAAGAAAGAAAACGCTCCTGGTTAAGTAGAAGTATAATGTATAAGATAATAAAGTATACCCCAAAGGAGACCAGCCTAGACCAGTACTTGTCAAACTTTGATCTAGAACTCTTTGACTCTCAAATCTACTGAGGACCCCAAAGAGCTTTCACTTGTGTGGCTTATAGCTAGGGTTGTTTATCATATTGGAAGTGGAAATGAAAACAATTTAAATATTTATTCCTTCATTCATTTTTAAATTAACAATAATAAACCCATTTACATGGTAATGTAAACAGCAGAACTTTAGAAAATTCTATTCTATAAAACAAAGTTTATTTAGTGGGAAAGCAGCATTGTTCTACATTTTGCTTGATAGATGACATCTGGATTCTCATGCCTGCTTCTGATTTCAATGTGCTGCAACACAACAAGCATATGAAGAAAAAAAGCACTCCACAATTATTTATCTGCAACAATATTTTAATAATTTTTCCCAAACCAGAGATACTCTTGTTTGATACCACACCAAAACTTGACAAATGAGAGCTTCTTGAGGTAAGCTGAAGATGGAATGTAAACTTCTCATTTTTTTTGTATATTAAAATCTACTTGTCTGTCTTACACTCTAGATCTTTTACTCATCAAAAAATTCTGTAACATCAGCTATTTGGAATATATTATTGGCTTATGCTGCTCATAAAAAGGTTGATCTACTTCTTCATATTAGAAAATCACATATGTGTTGGGGCGCCTGGGTGGCTCAGTTGGTTAAGCGACTGCCTTCAACTCAAGTCCCACATCGGGCTCCCTGCTCGGCGGGAAGCCTGCTTCTCCCTCTCTCACTCCCGCTGCTTGTGTTCCCTCTCTGGCTGTGTTTCTCTCTGTCAAATAAATAAAATCTTTAAAAAAAAAAAAAAAAAAAAGAAAGAAAGAAAGAAAGAAAGAAAGAAAGAAAGAAAGAAAGAAAGAAAGAAAGAAAGAAAGAAAGAAAATCACATATGTGAATACCACTACCCATTTCATGACAAAAGTCGTTAAGTAGTAGGAGGATTTATGTTTCCCAAAATCTAATTTTAACTAGAAGCCTTGCGTCTTGTCTTTGCCAATAAATACTGTCCGTTATTTGCCACGTAGCAACAGGTTCACTTCATTCATTTTCTAGAAACTCTGCCAGACGCCAAAGTCCGAACAACCAGTTTTCTGTCCTTTTTTCAAAAAAATAAAGAGAAAAAGGAAAGAAAGAAAAAAGAAAACATAGTGTTCCACTAAAAAAAGGGCTCCACTTACAACGTACACTTGGGTTTTTCTGAAGATAACCACTGATCTTCAATATGTACAAATATTTTAAGCCTACCTGCCATTTTAATCACACAAAATATTAAACCGATGCTCAAAGGCCAGTATTTAATATACGCAATCATTTTTGCTGCTTTATCAAGGACAGCGGATGGAAATGGCTTGTGTTTCAAAGTTTGAGTGTGTTGAGTAAGGAATACATCTGGTGCCAGTGTCCTGACGGGTGCCAAGGGACCTGCATTCTATCCATCAGTGGCTGAGCACCACTGCTGCACACGATTAACCCAGTGAAAAACACAACATGTATCCTGGTAAGACTCTGAAAACCAGTCCTGCCCCAACAGCCTCCTTGAAATGATCTGAGTGGTTCCCAAGGGCCCAGGACCACACATTAAGAACAACTAACCTAGACCAGCGGGCAGCCTAGCATGTCAGTGCCCTCTCCAGGCCTCCCAGATCCTCATCCAGAGGACCAGAGGTGGCACTTCCTGGGGTCAGAAATTTTCAGATGCTAAAAAAATGTGTGATTTCGCGTATGTCCACACACTAGGCCAGCGACCCCCTAACCAAACCTCATCCTAACAGAACTTACAACAATCTGTAAAGAACAAGAAAATACGAAAGTGTTTCAGGAGAGTATCAAAAGGCATCATCAGGGGCCTCTAAACAGGTTAAAGTATTGCAAGCAACACAGGAGAAGGAAAAAACCAGAGTTATATAGGGAATGGTGGAGAAGCGGCCACAAACAGTATGTGGTCTTTTGACAAGTTGCCCCTGATTTTAAAGGCGATCGATCACTATAAACATCTGGCCTTATCAACAGAACCCATCATAAAACACAACTTCCTGGTTCATCTGACAGATTTCCCAGCTTTCACAGTCCTGATAAAACACATGTCGTAAAAAGAACACAACTCTGCCCTGGTCTCAGGGGAACATAATACAAATATAGCCTTTTCCTCCATGGTTAGCCCATGGCCTAGTTCAGCATTCTAATGACCTGATGTAATCTGTGTTCTTTACAGTAATTAGAAATAACAAGAAGCTTCTTGTTTAGGGGTAATTTGATCATTATTATTACAGTTCCTCATCCTCAGTTTTAGGAAAATCAGTGCCTTTAAAAGCACGAAAATAAAACTTTCTCCATAATGTTCTGATTTATTTAATATATAGATTTTCTAAGTACATCCTCTGAAATATTAAAAAGAAAATTCGAAGATGAGGATCTTCAATAATTAAGCGGCTGGATGGAACGCATGGGGACTGGTGCGGTGTCGCTGGGTCCAGGACGATAGTGGGCACTGTTTGATGTGTGTATTCCTTTGAAGAGTGGATAAAACAGCAATAAAACCTCATCACAAGATTTCAAATTCCCTGTGCCACTAATGCACTGTAAATATTGATTTGCCTCTCTAGGTAAGGTGCCTTTTAAATAAGTGGAAAATGGCAAATCTAATAATTTAGGACAAATACTAAAAGGGCAGGTATCTACATTTTTAACTGTTAAATATCACACTCCTACCTACTTCTAATCAGTTTTCCCATTTGCTTCTCTTCTTTTATTCTTTTAGTGATTTCTAAATTATTTAACCACTCAAGGCAATGAATAAACCTTTTCCAAGAAGACAGGCATAAGCCATCACGGTATTTAATCAAATCTAAAAATACTATGCAGTTACACGTGTTCTATTAGAACTTATGGTGCAAACAGCATAATTACTCTTGATGCAAAATGAAGACAGTCTCCCTGATCTTTAGGGCAATTACATATTTTCTAAAGACAGTTCTCACAGTAAGAAGAACCAAGTTATTAACACATGCCACAGGGATAAAAACCTGTCATCAATATTGCAAAGCTGACCTTCCAATATGTTGCCCTTTTTACAAAGGTGTTTCTCAGTATTTCACTGACTGAGGTAAAATAGAAACGTGTGGAAAGCAAGGCACAAAATAAGCTCTAAAAACAGTGAATAACTCACAAGGATATAAAATGAGTTTTATCACCTGGCTATTAACCATCTTTTTATATATACAAGCAATAAATGAAGAATACTATCGCTGAAAGGTGCCCTGGAAATAAACTGAAACACCACATTCACAGATGAGTACACTGAGCCCCACCCCCCCAGAGGTAGTTTAAGCGCTCGGCCAAAGGTCACCCTACTCCTGGATGACCCAGTTGTACCTGAGTACTTGTTAATTGAGTCCCTCTTCTTTGCAATTTGCCTACAACCACACTGCTCTCCCCGGAGAACTGAGGCGTGTCAAATCCACAATATACTTACACTTCACTAGAGATAACAGGTGATTCTGGTGGGAGGTTGAGTTTAAAACACATTTTTATAGAGAACAGCATCTTTTGAATGGTCCCACCAAATCTTAGACGCGTGTAAGGAAGAAAAAGAAAGTCAATGTCATATGAATGTTTCCAAGGAAAAGTCAAGAATTTTTCTGAAGCACACTGAATTCCACATCAGAATTCTTGTTCAGAAACTGGTAATATAGCCACTGTGATCAAAACCCTCCAAATACTCACAGGAGTACAAATGGGGAAATCTGAGTTATCAAGATAGGTGGGTCGTATCAGTATTACTATTGGTGTGATACAATACCACAGTTCTTCAAAATCTTGCCATTGAGGGAAATACACAAAGAATCTCTCTGTATTACTTCCTATGACTGCATGTGATTCTGCAATTATCCAAATTAAATAATAAACAAACAAACAAACAAACAAACAAATAAATAAATAAGCGAGCAAGCCAGTCAGCCAGCCAGCCCGCCAGCCAGCCAGCCAGCCCGCCAGCCCGCCAGCCAGCCCGCCAGCCCTCCCAAGAGTTCAACAGAAAAACCCAGGAGAGAGGTCTCAATGTCAAGGCCTGCAGCAATCAAGATTGCAGGAATGTTCCCAACACTATTTCCTAGAATACACTTTTCAGGGCCCAGGGTTCAGCTGCCACACACACCTTGCACCCCTGTCGACCACCCACTCTGCCATCTCCTCCAACACCCTCCACAGCACGATACCTCTGTCCCTCACCAATGCCAGTAACTTACACCACCCAGCATCTGCCCTCCATCCCAACCACATAACCCGTTCAGTGTCCTAACACTCCTCAAATCCATTACATCCAGCGTCGGTGGCCCAGCATCAAACAGTTGGCTGATTCAGAAAGGGGTCAGTGAGGAAGATCTGAAGGAAGGACTGTTTGCACATATATGGCAGAATTAAGGAAAAGCAGCAAGGGGATCAAGCCTTCATGAGGCTTTTAGCACCCCCAGGGCAAGGGGAGATGTGGCTTTCACTCTGGGGACACAGCTCCCAGCAAACACAGCTGGGTGGGGAAGGAGCCTGGGTGAGAGGCTTCTCCTCTCTCTTCCCATGCTCCATCAGTGCCCTGAAGGTGCACCCTTGCCTGACCTAGACACAAGCCGAAAAGCTTGGAACCTGACCCAGGTACAAGCCGGAGAGCCTGGAGCCTGACCCAGCTAGCAGGGGGACTAGCCCTGTCAGCCAGACTGCACGTGAGCAGCACAGGAAAGCTATGTAGCCTGGGATGCTAGTGGAATTTCTCCACCCCCTTCTCCCATTGCACTTTGTTTCTACCTCTAATAACATCAGCCATCTACTTCACCAGAGGACAAGTATGCACCCCATTTGCTGTAACTGCCCTTCCTCCCTTCCCCCAACACACACACACACACACACACACACACACACACACACACACAAACACACACACACAGCAGAAACTACAATTTTTTGAAGTTGGTTAAAATACATCAGTCAGGAACAAAAAAATTCCCAGTCGTTAAAGATGCAACCCAGGGACCCAGGGGTTCCCTTCTAGTTGTTTCTGAGGCTAGGAATGAATGGTGAGGGGTTGTAAGAAATGGGTCCGCGTCTTTCACGTTTCCCTTTCTGCTTCCTAAAGGAGAGGGTAGGGCCTGCCCAGAGGTAAATAACCAGTAGCTTATAAAAATAATGCATTGGCTACTGAATCCTGTATATAGAGACTCAGTGTCCCCAGATCCTTTGCTAAGGCGGTTACAGCTCAGGGAAAATGGCTAGTTATGCCAGAATCCTGAGCACCTGCCAAGAGCCCATGGGGGAGTGTTCAGGCCAGCCCAAAGAGCAGAGAAAAAGCAAAGCTTCACAGGGTTATCATTTCCCTTTTATCTAATTTTGGTGTCCCTTTTTGTTTTGCTATGGCAGGTGTAATGTCTGGCTACTTCAATAAACAAACACGTGTGAGCATCTCCCAGACACTACTCTTCTAGAGAGGATAAAAAATAATGACTATGGAGCCAAGGGTTTTTTGAGAGTCATTTATTGTGGAAAAGAATCACTCCAAGTGAATCCTACTCTGAATGCTCAAAGGAGAACAAACACTCTAAGAGACCACCACCTGCCCAGTGATAAAAAGACGTTAGTATAAGGAAGAAGGTAAAGGTAAGAAGGGTGATCTATACAACAAGGTGCCCAGATGAAAATAACCACGGGGGGCGGGGAGGGCAAAACTATTGGAACAGCTGGCACCAAAGACATTTTTGGGAGAACAGTGTGGCTTCCTTCCATTTTTGGCTTCTTTTTTTGCACTTTCAGAAAAATACTTCAGTGAGAAATGAGGAGACAGGAGTCGAAAACAGGAGAATGAGCTAGAAAGAAACAATGAAAGAAAGAAAAGGACAGAGAGCAGGAGCGTGCACCCAGGAGCACGCAAGGCGGCAAGGGCTAGCTGGGCTGTTTTCCCTCAAACATGAACAAGAGATAGAGATGATAAAAAAAAAAAAGGGGGGGGTCTTCTAGGTTACTGTTACAATGTTTCCCCTCGCGGTCGCATGTAGAGGGTGTCTGTGCCCTCCATCTCTTGCCGTCCATCCAATAGCCCCAACTAGAGGCTCAGTTCCATGAGAGATCTGGATAAGCAAGCTTTCTTTAATGCCCTATTATGAGCTTCCTCCCCACAAGCAATCTTTTAGAAAGAAGAGCTGGCTGCTTCATCCCTCCCTTTTTCTTTAAGGCGCTATTACCAGCTTCCTCCCCACTGGTCCACTAATACAGCTTTTGACAAAGAGTACCATAAACGTCCTCCTCTTTAGCAATGCCTCCCCCACGGGGGGGGGGGGAGGGGGGGCGCTCCTGGTGTGCAGCCCAGAGCCAGCCTCTGCCCTTTAGACACGACAGTGCCCTGGAGAAGGCAAATTAACCAGCCCTTTACAGCACGCTCACCGGGGCTTCGGGCTTCGGGCTTCCGGAGAAGAACAGAGCTCTACCAACACCTAAGAGGGGAACCTTTTCTAAGAACATCAGCAAAGACTTCAGGAGAGAAGAGACAGCTCCATTTTCCCTGTTGTCCTTTTAGATTCTCTTGTGTCTCCTCTCTTCGAAAGCCTCTAACGGATTTTTCATGAGTGAGGTGTTTCTTTTATGGCCTTCCTGTTCCTACCCTTGCACTCACCACACTGTCATCAGAAGCTTTAGGATCAGCCTCTCCGTTAGCACACCGCTCCCAGAGAACACTACCGCACTTTTCACTGTCACAACCTTAAGCAGACTTCTGCAGAATCAACAAAGACATGAAGAAAGAGGACACAGAAGCTGAAGTTTTTGTTTTGTAGGTCTGGGGTTTTGTTCTGGAGTAGTGATCCTGATATCTGGCCAGTGGGATAAAAAAGAGAAAAGAAGACACGTAGTCAGAGAAAACTGCAGAGGCAAAGTCCAGACACCTAAATTAATAGAGAATTAAAAGGACTGGGGGAAAAAAAAAACCCACCAGTATTGCTAAAGTGTAAAGTTAAAGATGTGACACAGGAAAGATAAAGCAACCTCATTAATTTTAGAGATTCCACCCCTACTTCCCAGCCCAGTAAAAGGCACTTAGGAAATGTCTGTTAAATTGTTATTCTATCTCTATCCTTTCCATTTTGATTGTCTTAAGTATTACAAGGGCAATCTTTTTAGCAAAGAAGGACCAAGTACTGGAGGGTCAGAGATGACCAGGGGGCTGGGGGGGGAGTTGCTCAAAAAGTTCAAAGAATTACTGCTTCACATATTGGTAAAGAACACTGTAGCTAGATTCACTGACACTTTAGGGTTTTTGTTTGTTTTTCTGTTTTTTATTATTAACATTGTTATCCTTTGTACAGTGTTTATTCCCCTATGACAATGAGTACAAGCAAATCTAAATTAATTCTTCACATATAATTTTATATGTATATCTGTATCAAATTCTTCATATCACTTTCACTTTACCAATCTAGGTCAACAATCATGTAATTAAATTTTGAAATTATCAACTTCATCTGACAAGTAATTTATCTTTCAAAAATGGATGTTGATTATTGATTGCATTGAAGATTGTTTCTAAATGCCCTTCTCCTTGGGCATTTGTCTTCTGTTATTGTATTAAGGATTCAAGTTTCTCAAGAACTGTCAAGTTAACTTTTGATAAGCATTATTCTTCCATTCCTTTATTGTTATAACCTTTATCCCACAATACTCCACAAAAGTGTCATAGTTTCCCCATCACGTGGGGCTGGAGACTCACTAACTCCGTTAGGCTATTTCCTGTTACTTGAGGATGAAAAGCCAATGCTCTCCTACTTTACCCCATTTTTATACTTCTTTCACTAGCACATTAACCCTCATCAACTACCTCACAAAAGCAATCCTTTTCTTAATTCTCAGGCGTTAAAGCTTCACTAGGGTCTCTACGCTTAATTTTGGTCATAAATAGGCATTTCTTCTGAACTTGAACCTTCATGTACTAAAAAATATTATATAAGCATGTACCAAAAGTCATTCAGTCAAGACAAGGCTCTCTTGAGCTCCTCCTCTAGGTGCTAGGCATTCTTCTGGTTGCTGACAGCAAATAACCCCTCAATGCCGGGACATTTCAAGGTCAGACAAGAGCACTGGGTAAAGTATAGATGATGCCACAAGGCAATCAGCATTATGAAGACAAATGAAACAGTGAAGGATCAGGAGCTGTGGGAAGTTGAAGAAATGCAATTTGATACTGGGGAGTAGAAAAGAAACACTTTAAAAGCAGTCAAATAGCTCATCATCCACTTTTCTGTCTTGTGTGTTCCAGTTTCAGATTAATTCTTTACCACAGAGCCCTGTGCACACTGGTTATTAATAAAGCCATGTGGCACCAACGGGTTGCTCCAAGGCGGCAATAAGACTTCAGGGTTGTAAAACATATGGCTACATGTCTGTTTATACTACCTTCGAAGTGCAGAGATCTTTCATAGCTAATCTAATCCATTCAAGGAAAGAGTAATATAAAAGTAAATACATCCTGATCATTTATAATAAACCAGCTAAGTTTGTAACCACTAACATATATTGAGCATTTACTAGGGGTCATGCATGTGCTAAGAACCTTAACATATTGACCATACCTCAGAAAAAGCTACAAAATAGGTTCTATTACTATTTCCATTTTTTTTTTTTTTTGGTAGGGAAACTGGTGTTGCAAGGGTAAGATATCCTAGCTAAAGTTTATCTATCTATCTATTTATTATTTGAGAGAGAGAGAAAGCATGCACAAGCAGGGGGAAGAGGCAGAGGAAGAGGGAGAAGCAGACTCCCCACTACACAGGGAGCCCGATGTGGGACTCAATCCCAGGACCTTGTGATCAAGACCAGAGCTGAAGGCAAATGCCCAACCAACTGAGCCTCCAAGGCCCCTAAAGTTAACCTATTAATAAGTGGTAGAGACAAAATCCAAGCCTCAATCATCAGAGATCATGCTCCTCTCCAGAAAGGATGAAATCCTCAAAGACCAAGAACTTAAAGACTGGGGCTCTGATGTATTCGCAATTTTCTCCCCAACATCTACCATCATGGTCCTCTCACCGTGGGCCAGTAGTAAATGTATGTTAGCTGAATTCACTCACAATGAAACTCAGAGCTGGGAGGAGAGTCACTGGTAAGCAGCCAATGACTCATCGGATGCTGGGATCTTTGCAACCATTCTCCACAGGTAAAAAGAAAGGCCATGACAATGAGACAAGTTCCCTTTCACTAAGCCTGGCAAACAACTGAGGCTTTTAACATCATCACAGCTTATTTTATTTTTAGGAGATTTGTGGGAGGAGTCAGGCAGTAGCTCACTGAAGGGGGGTACATCATGGAGAGAGAGAGAGAGACAAATTAACTGCTTCATATCCCATTTCTATGTAGGGACTATTTGGATTAAACAGAAATGCTTTGGAATAAGGGTTCAACCTACATTTTCACACAAAATGCCACTACAATCTTGTGAGTGAAATAGGCCGTATGTTCACCAAAAATATTTTTTTTCTAATATTTAGTCAATTTAGAATAACACTATGTAGCATATGCCAAGCACTCATTAAGAACTAACGCTCTTGGGCGCCTGGGTGGCTCAGTGGGTTAAAGCCTCTGCCTTCGGCTCAGGTCATGATCTCGGGGTCCTGGGATCTAGGCCGGCATTGGGCTCTCTGCTCGGCAGGGAGCCTGCTTCCTCCTCCCTCTCTGCCTGACTCTCTGCCTGCTTGTGATCTCTCTCTCTGTGTGTCAAATAAATAAAAACTTAAAAAAAAAAAAAAAAAGAACTAACTCTCCTTCTTCACCTACACCCCTCCTATATTTGACCTTACCAAAAGGTCCAAAATCCAGGTCAGCACTAAAAGATCTCCCCATCCTCATCTCACATTATGCGTACACCCTTTGAGGTTCTAAATCTACATTGTTCATTAAAATACTCTGGGAATAAGGCTGGTTCCCAGGCCCCCGTGCAGCAATACTGAAATTGAGGTCTAGGATAAAGCCCAGGGACTTTCACAAGTTCTCTAGACAATTCAAATATGCAGCCAAGACAGGAATCACTGCTGTAGCTAGACTGGAGAGTACTGCATATTAAGCCCAAGAGATCTTGTTAAAAAATACAGATTCTGATTCAGTAGATGCAGGGTGGGGCCTGAGATTCTACATGCCATCAAGTTCACAGTCGATGCTCTGGAGCAGCAAAGCCCCTATCTGTGGCATCAAATACAGCAGCCATGAGCCACACTGGCCAAGTTCAGTTCCTCGGTCCCTGCTGCCTCGTTTCTAGGATTCAACAGCTATATGGGGTTCGTGAGTATTACAGTGTACACACACAAATATCTCTGAATTTTTTATTACACAATTTTGTGTAATATTGTATTACACAATTTTGTAGGGCTCTCGAGTTTTTTTTAAGTATCTTTTAAAAAGATTTATTTATTTTTAGAGAAAGAGCATGCACACGCTCGTGAGCAGAGGGAGAGGAAGAAAATCCCAAGCAGACTCTGCACTGGGCAGGGAGCCCAATGAGGGGTTCGAGCTGATAATCCTGACATCATGACCTGAGCCAAAACCAAGAGTCGGACATTTAACTGACTTGCACCACCAGGTACCCCTGAATTTTTTTAAGTATTAAACAATTTTGTAGGACACTGAATTTAGCCAAATAAAAATGTAATTAATCATTAATTGTATATTCTCCATTAATTTTTGATCAATAAAAAAGATCTCTGAGGCAGTTCTTTTTTAAAAAATAATTTATTTATTCATTTGAGAGACAGAGACAGAGAGAGCACAAGCAAAGGGAGAGGCAGAGGCAGAGGGAGAAGCAGACTCCCCACTGAGCTGGGAGCCTGACATGGGGCTCAATCCCAGGACCTGGTGATCATGACCTGCGCTGAAAGCAGACGCTTAACCATCTGAGTCACTCAGGTGCCCCATTCTACTTCTTTTTAATGTCAATGTTATATACAGAGAATAATTTTTAAACTGATCAGACACAGGGCAAATGACCGGCATTTTATAAGATCTCATTGTATTTTTTAATGGAATATTTTAATGTTTATACTTGCACATTTTAGGAATTATTAATGCCCACAAGTCCCGAAAGAAGTAAATAAATATTTACATAAGAATATTTTATTGAAGTGCTAGATTTGGAACTAACCCACCGTGACAACTGAAATCCTACTGCAAATGTGTATACAAAACAGAAAACTCCAATAATAATCAAGGGGGAAAATCCTCTATTATTTTAAGAAAACCAAACAGCTGCTTGGCTGCTTTTTAATTGAGGAGATAAAGCACTTTAACACAGATAAAACATTTCTAATAGTTATTCCACTTTTACAAATATAAAGCCAAGAACTTTACCCATAACTCTGACAGCCTGACAACCAAGCAGACAAAATTCAACCCAATAGTAGTTTCCTAGGCAACAAGCACAGATACAGACCAGTGGGAAAAAAATAAAAAGAAGAAAAAGCACTGCAGCATTTCCAGTAGGCTTGAGAAATACATTTTAATTGTCAAAATGTCACAAAGACAACAATATTGAAAATCATTTCATTGAAAGTGATTCAAAGCAGAATGCCATTTTCATTACAGCAAACGAGGTGTGGAAAAATAGAAAAATTAGATTCCCTTCCTTTGCTCTGAATTAAGTAGGGATGGTAATCAATCTTGTTTGATTTTACAAAATTTATCTGCATTAGTACAGATTTCTCATATGTCTCCTTAGTTTTCTCTGCAAATGTGACCCACGCTGATTCAATATATAAAAGAAGGGTCTCCCCGGAAGGGGGGCTGGGGGGGGGGGCAAGACAGAGTGTGTCCCTGCGTCACCACTGTGATAAAGCTCATACATGCTTAGGTTTTAATTTAAACAGGAAATATTTCAAAGCACACACTAAAACAGCACTGGGCTCATCGCAGTCTCACTTGGCTTTAGTTTCCTCACCTAGAACAAGAAGGACATGGATTTGACCTTAAAAACCTCTTCAGCCCTAACAGCTTTTGATTTTCAGAAATAAAATACAGAAAGACTATACCAACTAGAAATCTTGCTTATAAAATAAATACTCTATTCTAGGCCACTTTAAAACCTTTTATTTAGAGCACCTAAACTCTGATAGTTAACCTTTAGAAAATAATATTGGAAACGTTTTACTTCACGGCTATTAAAATGTTTAAGTTTTACATCAGCCTTTGTAACTATGATGACATTCGCTCTTATACCTATGTCAGGAACATTTACTTGGATTAACAGAAATGTGTTGGATGCCTTTAATCTATACTTTCATACAACGTGTTACTACAATCTTGTGAAATACTCTATTATTTTCTCCAAAACTGTCTTGTCAAATGTTTAGTCAATTTAGGAACTGAGGCTCAATTGATCAAGTAATTCAGGCAAAACTACCGATTTAGTAGCTTCAGTAGCAAACATCAGTGTTTTTCTGATAATTCATATCTCAATGATTGGTAAATAAAAGGAATACACAGCAAAATGGGACTTCCAAGAGAGAATATGTTCATCATTTTTTTTACTCTATCTTGACTCTCCAACAAGCAAGATTAATATACTATCATTCATTCTCATTCATCCACCACTGAATGCCAGTGGATCCATGCATGAATCAAGTGCCCCTGCTGCAATGGTCTTGGATATCTATATGCACTTGCAGGTTTCCTCTTTTTTATATACACTTGTTCTTATATAAAAGCTATTATAATGCAAACACGCAAGTAAATTCCCACAAACAGCAGCACATATGATGGTAAGTTCATTCTTGTGAAATTTATTTCAACTCACTTACATTTTTGTTTTTTGCTCTTTCCCTTACTCTCTAGATTCTCTTACTGTTTACTGTCCCAGACAATGGACATCAACATGCTTCCACAGAAATAAGCTCTTTCTTGCATGTCACATAATCAGCTCAAATAAATGTAAACAGTATGGCCATTCAAAGAAAAATAAGAAGAGTCCATCCTAAAGAATCTCATGGGTAGACAGACTAAAACTGTGTACATCTGCCAGGAGTCTAACAGAGCTTGTGTTGGTCAGAGAGTTGGTAAAGAAGGAAACATTAAAAGATTTTTCTTATTTCCCTTTACACATTAGCTGCCAGGAAGCAAATGCAAAGTTTTGTGGACTGGAATACTATGTGATAAATGGAATAGATATAGCATACACGTACGTAACATTTCCTCTACCTTTGTCTAAGTTTTTAACTTACATTTAACTTTTGCATAATTCCCTATTTTCATTAACTACTGTTGTTATTGTTATTTCAGAGATCAACATAAACCTGTATCTACTAGATAACAGAGTATATGTTATTGGGTCTATACAGTATCAACTATGTACTTACAAAAAGAGAGTAAGCTTTAAAATGCCAAAATTAACAGGATATACAAAGATGACTTATTCCAACATGTCTAGAACTTAAGATTGCTCAGTAGGTTGAAGAAATCAATTATTGGAATTTATTTATTCTAAGGAAGTCTTTCTTTTTTTTTTTTTTTTTTTTTTAAGATTTTATTTTTATTTATTTGACTGAGAGAAACACAGCCAGAGAGGGAACACAAGCAGAGGGAATGAGAGAGGGAGAAGCAGGCTTCCCGCCGAGCAGGGAGCCTGATGTGGGGCTCGATCCCGGATCTCCGGGATCATGACCTGAGCCGAAGGCAGTCGCTTAACCAACTGAGCCACCCAGGCGCCCCAGGAAGTCTTTCAATTATGTATCATCCATTCAATAACAGGCTTGGGACTGAACACTGGTCTTCCTTTATCAAGGGGTAAAAAAGAGAGAGAGAGAGAGAGAGAGAGAGAGAGAGAGAGAGAGAGAGAGAGACATCAAATCTTTCAAACATTTGAAACCTCCAATGTCAAAAAATCTCACATCCTCGAAAGCAAATTATGGGTAAAAATTATCATGACCTAAGTGGAAGACCTTTACAAGGGATTAAATGATGATTTGACAAATCACACTCTTTGTACTTGTATTTCTAAAAGGAAAAAAACAGAAATTCCTTTTGAAAAGAAATAGTATTCAGTATCTTTATGAATTAATCATAGGGCTCATTAAGAACATACTGCCTATCAGAGGGCTGGCTCCATCTCAAAACACATTTACTCAGTTAAAATACCAAAAATACACATTAAATATTTTTATATGACAGCTAAGTCACTGAAAAAGACCAAACAGAAAAAGAACGCTTTCTCCTACTTCTCATCAGGTTAAAATCTGAGCCACTGATGTGTACCACCGGGAGCACATAACGCTGAGCTTATTATTGTCAGCTCTGCTACTGGGAGTCCTGCAAAGGATAACCATCAGAAAGGTTTAAGAAGGGAGAAAGTCACAGCTCATATTTCTCTTGACCTTCTCACACATATACAGGCATAGATGGGATATGAAAATAAATGGCAAGAGAGAGGGGACGGTTATATACATTTTTAATACAATCTTGGTCAGAATCTGAATACTCTCTCTGATCCCCTTTACTCAACCTAGTCAGTGCCTAAATACCTTTTAACTTCTCTCTCCTTCCTCCACGAACCTATCCCAAAATTGCTCCAAGCACCTCTCAATGAGAACTGTCTCCAGTAACTACTTACCATACATACTTTATTCCACTGTTTCTAATCAACTTAACAAAAATGTGCTTGATGCAAAGGGTTCCTAGAGATGGCTCACACCATCTCATGAGAAAAGATGACATTTTAATTTTTTGAGAGTTGCTTATTGGAGTCATTATTAAAAATGACAGAAACTTAACAATCAAATAAATTACATTAAAAACAAAGATAACACATACTCAAAACACTCCACTTCCCAATTATTTTACATGTTATCATTATCTATGCTCATGACGCACCTACTGCCTCTGTCTAATAGGAATCCCCTATAAGGAGGTGCTACCATGCATCTCTTAAGGACTCTATTCAGTGTCATGACTAACTTGAAACTGGCCACAGTAAGAGTATTTGCAACGTGGAAATGGACAAATACTACAAAGGCACATCGTTTTTGCTTTTCAGAGATTCCGTTGTGAAACACCTACCAGCACAGCAGTCATGCGACCAAACTCCCTATGCTCCTGGACTTAGGAGAAGCACAAGGCACTCCAGGACCGCACAGCAAATCTATGGAATCAGGGCAGACTTATCAGAGAAACTGTGACTTCAGCTGAGTCCTGAAGGATAAGCTGAGGTTAGCCAGGTATGCAACAAAGACGGGGAAGAAGCCTTATGACACAAGGAGGAAACGGGATGCTTGGAGCTAAGCAGGCCTGGACCCAAACAAGAAACTCATCGAATGGCGCTACTTCCAGGATCCAAGACATGCGGTTGAAAAGACAGACACAAGACAGTTCTCACAAACCTTAACAAAACATACTAATACTCTTTAACTTTTTTTTTTTTAGATTTTATTTATTTAACAGAGAGAAACACAGCCAGAGAGGGAACACAAGAAGGGGGAGTGAGAGAGGGAGAAGCAGGCTTCCCGCTGAGCAGGGAGCCCGATGTGGGGCTCGATCTTGGGTCTCCAGGATCATGACCTGAGCCGAAGGCAGTTGTTTAACCAACTGAGCCACCCAGGCGCCCCTCTTTAACTTTTTTTAAAAAGTACTGAGAAGCTTTTGAAAGTTGTTAAAGCATGGGGCAAAAGGAAGAGATGTGCATCTTTCAGCAAGAGGACTGGACAGAAGGGCTGCTGTGAGAGTTCGGACAGGAGACAAGTCTGGTAGCTCAAGTCTCCCCTGACAACACAGCACAATGAGAAAAAACGTCTTGAGCATGCAGAACTATAGTGATTTTACTTATTCACCACTTAAATGCATGCTCAGCTCCAATAATAAAAACATTACTAAACACATAAAAGAAATATTGTTTCCACATTTCCATGATTACACATCCCACTTCGGACACCACCAGTGAGGCCGCCCCAGGAAGATGAAATGCAGAATACGAGATAACTAGGATGAGGTGAAGACTGCGGGAGCCGGAGCCATATGTCACTCTCAGGGACAAGAAAACTTGTGCTAAGACACACCAGACTAGGAAAAACTTCTCCTAAACTCAGCAATCCAGGCTATGACCAAATTCCCTCACACCGTGCCTACTAAAGACAGCACAACAGTTTGGGACAATTTTCTGGCCACTCAATTTCACCAGGGACAAGTATCTCATTAACTAAGATGCCATTTCTTCTTCACTACTTGAAAAACAAAAACAAAAACAAAAAAAAAACAAAGCAAGCAAACAGAATCTTAAAACGCTGGCTACTGGTCATTGTAAAAATGTCTGGATTCCTTTGAGGTCCTCCTCCCAACACCAGCACAGTGGGAGATGCACACTCTGGCATCCTCCTGAAGGCCAAGCTGAACCGTCCTTCAGTACTTCTGCCGCTGGACACCTGCCAAGTATGACCTCATCAAATACACGGTCCTATGTGCCCATGGGAACATAAGTCTTAGAGCTCCTAAAATGTTCATCAGAATCCAAATGAAGGAAAATTGGAATTGGCATGGAGAATGCACAGTGACTGATCAGTGCCCTTAAAAAGATTCATCTCTCTCTCTAGTTATGGAATGAGTAAGTCACAGCCCAGGGAACAGAACCAGTGGTATGGGGATAGTGCCGTGTAGCGACAGACGGCAGCCACATTCCTGGTGGGCACAGCCTAGAATTCTCTGGAATCACTATGTTGGACACCCGAAACTAATGTAACAGTGTAAGTCAAGGAGACTTCAATTTAAAAAAGAAAAGCAACATATGCAAAAATTAAAAAACCTCAAGGAGGGGGAATCGGAGTAGGGTAGCCAAAAGGCACACACTTCCAGTTATAAGATAAACAAGGACCATGGATGTGATACACAGCACAACTACTGCTAACTGCTGTGGAATATATAGGAAAGTTTTTAAGAGAGCAAATTCTTTTTGTTATTATTATTAATTTCTATGTTTTCCATAACCCAGCCACCCTATCCTTCCCCCACAGCCCACAGCAACCCTCATTTTATTTCCTGAGATTAAGAGTCTCTTATGGTTTATCTCTTTCCCCACTCCCATCTTGTTTCATTTTTTTCCCTCCCCACCCCGAGCCCTGCCTCTTCAAATTCCTCATATCAGAGAGATCACATGATAATTGTCTTTCTCTGACTTATTTCACTTAGCATAATACCCTCCAGTTCCATCTACGTCATTGTAAATGGTAGGATTCCATTCTTTTGATGGCCGCATAGTATTCCACATCTTCTTTATCCATTCATATGTTGGTGGACATCTAGATTCTTTCCATAGTTTGGCTATAGTAGACATTGCTGCTATAAACATTCGGGTGCCCATGCCCCTTCGGATCACTACATTTGTATCTTTAGGTAAATACCCAGTAGTGGAATTGCTGGGTTGGAGGATAGCTCTATTTTTCAACTTTTTGAAGAATCTCCATACTGTTTTCCAGAGTGGCTGCACCAGCTTGCATTCCCACCAAAGTGTACGTTTCCCAGCATCCTCGCCAACGTCTGCTGTTTCCAGACTTGTTAATTTTAGCCATTCTGACTGGTGTGAAGCAGTATCTCACATTTTGATTTTTATTTCCCTGATGCTGAGGGACACTGAGCACTTTTTCATTTCTCTGTTGGCCATCTGGATGTCTTCTTTGGAGAAATGTCTTCCACCCATTTCTTGATTGAATTATTTGTTCTTTGATTAAGTTCTTATAGATTTTGGATACTACCCTTCATCTGATATGTCATTTGCAAAGAGAGTAAATACTAATAGTTCTCATCACAAGGACAAAATTTTCCTTTTCCCCTTTTCCTTACTTTTTTTTATACTTTTATGAGAAAATGGATGTTAACTGAACCTGTTGTAATCATTTTGTAATGTATGTAAATCAAACCCTCACATTGCACGCCTTTAAACATAAACAATGACATATGTCACTTATTTCTCAATAAATCTAGCAGAAAGAAATTTAAAAGACAAAAACAAAAACGGAACTCTCAAATAATCATGAGTAGATTCATTACACTCTCCAGCATGACTTTGAAAATTGAAATTTGACCATGATACTCTTGATTTTAACTTAATGTTAACCTTAGCAAAATAAAAACAATGTATACCCACATAGTGATTTCTGAACACGCTCTCCTAATAACAGGACATGAATGCTTAAAGAAACAACTGATTCTGTCCCAGGTATGGGACAGAAAATATGTAAGATGAGCATGGAATACACTGTCATTGCAAAAAGCAAGCATGCTCTTATCAAAAGCATTCAGGTGCCAATCGAGACAGGTGTCATTACTACAAATATGGCAATTTGAACACAAGTAAGAATAATAACACAATAGATTGAAACAATAACTATGTCAACGTTTTTAAGTTCTTAATGACACATTTTTTAAAGTGGGGGGGAGAGAAATCAAGAGGCTGTTAGTCTAGAAAACCAACTCATTATTCTGAAAACTGGTAAAGAAAGAAATGGAATTAAGCATTTGGTCTGTCTTTCCCGTGCAAATGGTACCACAGGGTAACAAACTAGATGTCAAAGAAGGATTTCTCTTTATAGAAATACTCTAGCTAATAAATGAAAAACAGAATGCTAACATGTTGCAAATATAAAAACAAATAATGCAGCCAGGCAGTACTCACCAGTGCTGCTAAGACTGCAAACTGAGGAACAACCAGACTCTACTCATCCCCTGATGGAACCACTCAACAGCACTTAGAGACTCTACTGTTGAAAACTCAAAACCAGAATCACGTTAAGACTGTATCTAATACAGGGGACATGGAAACACAGATGACACCACAGGGATGGATTCAGCAAAGTTCAGACCGAAAAACCATAGGAAAAAGAATCCAGTTTCAATGAATGAATCATAATGGATGCCTGTGTGTCAAATGCAAAGTGTAAATTTTCTTTGGATCCTGATTTAAACAAGTCTAATATGAAACCACATTTATAAAACAAGAGTTATTTATTATTACCTAGCATTAAAAATACTGTTTTCTCTGAAACATAATGGGGTTATATTAAAAAGTTTTTATCTTTTAGAAAGATATTGAAGCATTTTCAGAAGAAATTATCTAAGGTATGGAATTTACTTCAAAATAATCCCATTTGGTGTAGTAAACATGAAGCAAGATTGATCATAAACTGATAATTCTTAGACTTGAGAGGCAGGTATGGCATTTCATTACACTGCTCTCTTCAGTCTTGTATTATGTTTCAAGTCTTCTGTAATAAAAAACTTAAAAGCTAAATGATCTCACAAAATAGAAAATTATAAAGACAAGGGAGAAATATGCAATGCTACGATACTAATAGTCTTTTTTCCTGATTAGGTTTAAATTTTTTAAAAGAAGGAAAGCTGTCTAAAGGTACATATTCATCACAATTTCTATAATATTTACTGTAGTACAGTTGAATGAATCTCTTTAGAACAGACTGCGCTGACTTTATAGAACATTCATTCAGAAGTGGCTCAGTTTCACTGAAAAGATTTCCTAATTCAAGCCTCCTAAATGCTGTTTTTCAAAAATTAAATGACTTTTAAGAAGCAACAAGAAATTACTTCAATTAATTTAACAACATGATTAGTGGGTGTAGATGTGGCCTATACCCCACTTAAATTAGATGTGTCTTGACTATGAAAAGGCAAGTAACAAATACTACTATAATCTGATTTCTTACATTTTTCAGAAGGATGAAACACATTTGATCATAATCAAGTTACAGAGACAAAGCAACTGCATATATCCACATACACTTAGTAGATCTTTTCAAAGAACATTGGAATGATACATGATAATTAATGGTGAAGAACTGTCAATAATATTCTTATATTAATTTGATGTTTTTAAACAATAGTACTAGCAGATACTCAAAAAGACAGTATTACCAATAAGATTAGTAGATGAGCAGAAAAAATTCTCAAATGTGAGCAGCATGAAAATTAGAAGCTTGCAACCCATAGGAATAAAAAGGAAATTATAAAAAGCAGTCAGATATAGACAGAGAGACTTCGCTATTTATTAGCTTCATCTGATTAATAACCTTTAAAAATCTTTGTATGTATTGCGTTTGTGGGTGTATTTATTTCAAGGACAGAGCTTATGAAAATAAATCAAGCAGGAAAAACCAAGTTAAAAAAAAAACTAGGAAATAAAACATTTCATTTATTTAAGAACATATTTTAATCATATAGAAAAAGGTGCCCAATTAGTTTTATAAACAATACCTTCATCTCAGATAGTATCTTTAATATTGCTATTATACTCTTTAATATAAAGAATTACTTGGCATAAAAAAAGCCTACATTAAAACTCTGGTTTCAGTCAAGAAAAAGGGATTATACTTGTGAATTATATATAGAAATATACAAAGGCAAAGCATCATTGCAACAAATACACACACACCCCTTTTCCAGACACTTTAGTACACCACTGTAAGAGCAGTTCTGTGTCTTTGCGTAAGAAAACAGATCACACACATCAACATTCTGCATCACCAATGATGTCAAAGCACCATTTCCTACAGATGAGTGAAGCGGAATCAAGGTCTACCTTAGCCAAGTGCCGGAGAATACAGTTGTGCCCTAGTAGTTACTTAATGGGTTAAGTTCAAATTGTTGTTTTATTTTTATATTTTTCTCTATATATTCTGTCTTTAAAGTTGGTAAGGGAAAGTAACCATGACTATAAAATTATCTATAGCTAAATCAAACTTCTCTCCTGAAGCAATCAAGCCTTATACTATGATCTTACAAAAATGCAGTGATTTAGTATGTCTTCAAATTAAGGAAGCAAATAAAGATGGATGACGTAACTAAAAGCAGACAGCAATCATTTTAGTTGTGCTTTCAACAGATATTTTTTCTAATTAAGAATCTCAATTCTCTACGCTAATAGAGAGTATTGCACTGGCCACTAATCATGCATATCCAATTGAGGATATAGATGTAGAAAGTTATTTGTGATGTCTCCATATAAATATACAATCTTGGAGACTGCACAAAAATTAAAATACATATAAAATCATAATTAACAGAAAATATTGTAAAACACTTCTTCACTGTAAAAAACATTTCTGTTAAAGGAATGTCAACACAGCGTACACCTGGGTGACTGTTAGCTAAGCATCTGCCTTTGGCTCCAGTCACGATCCCAAGGGTCCTGGGATCAAGTCCCACACTGGGCTCCCTGGTAGGTGGGAAGCCTGCTTCTCCCTCTCATACACCCCCTGCTTGTGTTCCCTTTCTCGCTCTCTCGCTCTCTCTGTCAAATAAATAAATAAAATCTTTTAAAAAATAATAAAGGAATGCTAGCACAACTGTAAATAAAAGTAAAAGATCAAGTACATGTTTGAACTTGGATGCACAGAAATTTTATATTTTGAAGATACTAGGTCTTTCATCACACTAGATTATTTAGAAATTGAACTGAGTTGGCTGTCTACCCCCCTCGAAACCAACTGTGACCAAGTCTGTGCTTTATACCCTTCCTCTTGATACCACTGCCATCCTCTTGGGGCTGAGAAGAAAGGGGGCATATACAGTTCTCGAATGCAAAGCACTGAGCCAGTTTCTACAGAATGATGATGAAGATAAGACTCTCTGCTTTATAACAACCTAAAGAGGTACACAGTGGCCACAAAATGAGCAGAATGTAAGGAAGCACAAAAAAAGAAAAGGGTGGTAGGTTTAAAAAAAAGTTTAATTCTTTAAAGGATAGGTAAATGCCCAAGAATCCACTTCTTTACAATCAAAAGAAAACAAGGTGACTACAAAAAAAGGCCCTTATGTAAATGCACTCGTGAAGAATCATTAGGACTAGTCTTCAGTCACTTTAAAGGCTCTGTTCAAAACAGAATTATTAGCAACTTGTAAAACAGCTCAAGAATGGAACCCGACATGGAAGTTAAACAATGAAAATTATACCTAATATTCATAAGTACCAACAATGTCTGCAATAATCCCCAAAGTCATCCTTCAGATCCTTTATGGAAAGGTCTAGAATGTAACTAAAATAAACATCTACATGGGGTACCTAGGTTGCTTGGTCAGGTAAGTGTCTAAGTCTTGGTTTCGACTCAGGTCATGATCTGAAGGTCATGGGATCAAGCCCGGGGTGGGGCTCCACACTCATTAAGTGTGGAGTCTGCTTCAGATCCTTTCTCCCTCCCACTCTGCCCCTCCCCACTCATGTTCTCTTTCTTGCTCAGCCTCTCTCTCAAATAAATAAAATCTTTAAAAATCAATCAATAAATAATAAACTTCTATATGACTTAAGGCTTAAAAAAATAAAATGTACGGAAGGAAAGAGGGTAGTTAGAGCAAGTAAGGGAGAGTAAAGGTAAGACAATGACATTACCCACTGTTTTCAGTATTCATAAATTATACATAATTTTTCTAATCAAAATTTTACACAGCATGTCAATAATTATTATGAAAAGTTCTAATCATGCAAAAGAGATAAATATTAAGCAAATATGTTACTATAGATTATTTTTATCAAGCATACAATAACATAAAAATGGCTAAAGTTATCCTTTTACAAACATTGAGCCATTTGGCTTAACTAAATAAGAAATGGTCTCAAAGAAATAATGTGAAGGAGGTAGTTTGCCCCTCTATTCATTACTTTCCTTCCTTACCTACTGAAGTCAAAATGACCATCCCGGGAATGTTTTTAGGCCAGACGCTTATGGTCATTCCCAGAGTCACCTGATCAGGACAGATGATGTCTTTATACTGAAACCAAGGGCAGTAGTACTTTTTCAATCTACTCTACAATATTAAAATGCATGCATATTGTAGGAGGCAGCATGATGGTCTCCAAAGATGTCCACATCCTAATCTCTAAAACCTGCCATGTTACCTTACATGGCAAAAGGGCCTTTGTCTGTGATGAAGGCAAAGGCTTCAACTTGAAGAATTATCCTGCATTATCCAAGTGGGCCTAAGATGATCCCAAGTCCTTAAAAATGCAAGGGAAGGGCAAAAGAATACAGGCAGATCTGACTGCAGAAGAGGCAGGCTCAAAGACAGGCAAGCTTGTTGATACTGGTCTAAGGGCTGCCCAATGCAAGGAAAGCAGGTGCCTACAGACACTGGAAAAGGCAAGACAATGGATTCTCCCCTAGAGCCTCCAGGGGAGGCACAGTCCTGACAAGCCCTGGGTTTTAGTTCAGCGAGATCCCTCGCAGACTCTGACGTACACCACTGCAGTAAGTCTGTGCTGTTTTAAGCCACTAAGTTTTGGGGATTTGTTACAGCAGGAATAGAAAATTAATCTATATGTATATAAATAACAGTCATGTACACACACACAGATTCACATACACCCTGCTCTTCAAACGTGGGGGCAGATAAATTATATATTAATTCTACCTAAGCTAACGCCCCACTTCTAGAGAGAAGAGGTGGCAAATTTTACATGAGGAAAAGCAATGAAGATGGTGGACTGGTAACTTTTCTGGTGGAAGCAGAGACACAGACGCAGGCATGTACGTCCTCCTGCCCACTTGGCTCTTCCTTACCTCCTGAGTGGACGCACGATCTCTCAAGCCTTAACCCTGAATGCCAGATCCCTACTCAGAATTCACTACAGTTTTCTCCTAGCATATTTGATTCATCAGTGACCTTGTTTATGCCTCCCACTCCCAACCCCTTACTCTGGCTACAAAAGAATGGCCATTATCAAATATCCATGCGTACTAACATATTCTTATGCAAGCTGAGCGCCAGCTGGTTTTTGTTGTACTGAGTCATAAATCTTTATGCTGTAACATCTCTGCCAGGCAATGGAATACTCTTTTCCAACTCATCGACACAAATTCTGTATTTAAAATAAATACTTCTCAAGCTGCTTTAAATAACAAATTAACTAATGGATCAGCCATGGAACAAACTACATTTTAATCAAACTGATGATAAGTAAACCTATCTGTTGAAATGCCTTTTCCCCTATTATGGTTGGTCTGAGGCTTCCTAGACTCACCCCATTGTGATCGCCCATCTGTAAACATGGGGATCATCTTCATAAAATGATTTATCTTCCTGAAGTTACTCTTATACTCCTTCCACAAGTAAGCTCCCTAATTATCAGTTGTGCATACGTACGCGTATATTCATAGAAACATATGTATATATGTAGGTTTCTTATTATTCTCAGGGTACCATTCTGCGAACAAGAAAACACTGCCATGTAACTCGGTGGAAACACAGCTGCTGCATTTCTCCACCACTCTGTAAGAAAGAGTTGATAATGGTGACTGCTCGATCCCCGGGACTGACAGAAAACGTTCTACAACTTTGAAAGAGAATTACAAAGAGAAAGGCAATCCAGGCTGGGAACATACAGTGTGACAGTATTTAAGGAGAAGCACCATTAGTCGTTAGGATCGATGAGAACAAATGGGAGAAAAAGTGGTGGAGGTCACGAAAGCATCGTCTCCTTTTTAGAGCTATGAAAATTCTAGACTTATAGCTATCAATTGCCAACATGGGGAAACTATTTAAAGGAAGTCTCAAACGTAAGACATGGAAAGAGCTAAAGAAGAAAGATCTCCATAAGACGGCACTGTCACTCCTTTGTCAGGCACGTTCCTCGTGCATGAATAACCTAACGCGCACTCACACATCCTGACCCATACGAGGTGCACACTCTGCAGCAACCACATTCTTTATAAAGGAGAAACACTATTTGCTGAAATGTAGGGAAGGAATGACCACTGAAAATTAATATGATTTATTTATAAGTTTAATTTATAAATTAAATGATTAATTTATAAGTCAATGTAAATGTAGTAAATACAAAATAACATCATGAATTCACACACTGAGACAGACTGAAGTTTTTTCTTTCAAGAGTGCCCCCCACGCCGCCGCCAGAGACTACTACCTGTGCATTCCAAGAAAAAAATCAGACGGGGCTAAGTTATCACAGGTGCATTTACCAGGCGCCTTGTGCCTTTTGTGCAGCTTCCTCTCAGTCCTGCGCTACTTGGGACTGACACAATGATTCTGAGATAGGAAGCCCATCTCCAGCTGGGCACAGGAGCAAACACAACTGGGAATGCAAAGCCATTCTGACATTAAAAGCAATGAAAAAGTAAATAAGCAAACACAGTCTCAAGAAGTAAACAAGAGATCTATATCAAGTGCAGCAGGAAGAGAAGAAAAGATTTTATCTGCCAGGCTTTCATGCTGACAAAATAATCCACAATATGGGTCTTTCTGTGACATGCGCTAACAGAAAAGAGAGCCTACATACCTGGTTAGAATGGGAAAGTGAAAAGAGAAATCTTGTTTCCAATCTAATCTTGTCTACTACAACATTTTCATACAATTATATTCTCTATGTATTACACTTCTTAATACCATTCGGACATGGACTTTCCTGCTTTGATTTAAACTGTACTTAAAAAAAAACTATTTTATTTACTTATTTGACAGACATATGAGGGAGAGAAGGAACACAAGCAGGGGGAGAGGAGAAACAGGCTTCCTGGTGAGTGGCGAGCCTGATGAGGGGCTTGATTCCAGGACCCTGGGATCATGTCCTGAGCCGAAGGCAGACACTTAATGACTGAGCCACCCAAGTGCACATGTACTTTCTTAAAATATCCACAGCTACATTACCTTTACAAATTTTCAAGTCTCACTATTTCTGTATTTGATAATATATCTGGCAAATATATTTGGGAAAATAAGGTAGATTCCCATACAAAAGCCAAGAGTACAAGGCAAAACATTGGGGTCAAATAAAATATAGTAGCCAAGGGCAAAAGAAGGGAGGAAGAAGTGCTCAGGCGGTGGAGAAAACTCAGGGGTGGGCAAGAAACAAATCTGTAGGAAGTGTTCTCTTACACCTGCAGCAGGTTTTGATGGATACAAAGAGCTTCGTAGAAAAGGGGTCCAGTTCCACATGGTTTGGGTTTAATTTCAAAGACAACTTCTGGGTGGCGCCTGGGTGGCTCAGTTAGTTGAGCGACTGCCTTCGGCTCAGGTCATGATCCCGGAGACCCGGGATCCCTGCTCGTCGGGAGGCCTGCTTCTCCCTCTCTCACTCCCCCTCCCTGTGTTCCCTCTCTGGCTGTGTTTCTCTCTGTCAAATAAATAAATAAAGTCTTAAAAAAAAAAAAAAAAGACAACTTCTGGTACAGCCTGCAACTCACCCCCTCCTAACATGCCACACTCAGATCCTGCTGAGGCAGCACTGTGAACCCCCTACAGGCAAGCTTTTTCAGATGAAAACACTGTCCAAGGATCACCTGCTAACTATACCGTAAAGGTCCACGTGATTACATGGGGCAGAAAATTTCTAAAAACCAATACTCCTCTGACTAATGGACGGACAGTCACTATTCATTAATTGTAAAATATTATATTCCGTATGTGTGGGGATTTGTTAAAAATTAAGTGCTTCACACAGTTGTAGTTAAAGAACATAAGCAGCAAATGTTTATTCCGCTTAAAAACAGCTCAGAAATATTGGTGCCACACAGGAAGTTCCAAGATGCTTTGACTCCAAGTCAGGTGTTGGAAATAGCCACAAAGGGAGCTTGAGGTACAGTAAGGGTCCACGCATTTTAGGCAGTAAGTCAGCTTGTCTTGAGCATGACGCCCTGAGCCACATTGCCATGCCTTAACCACAGACGGCATTTGTTTACTTGAGACTAAGTTTCCCAGTGGTTAAAAGAGGGGAGGCGGACCTCGAAGGACCTCTAGGCAGACTGCTACAAGTCTACAAAGACAGGAATATCTTTTTCAAATGCCCCTGACACAAGGTAATATACTGACAGCCTCAATGGGGAGAAGCCATGCAAGTGTCTAAAATGTTCACGCGCTCCCTGGAAAGAAAGGATTCTTCGGTGAAGTAAGCAGATATAAATGACACAGAACACTGAAAAGACTACAGAGTTACTTTGGAATGTTCCAACGTAAAGACCACAGATGAAATGTTTCAGCCCAATGAAGCAAGCGATCACTTATATTTTATTAGTGTATTTTCAAACCTCATATTACTTGTGTTCTGATGTGTGGAAAATATAGTTTGTTCATTTTTTTTAATGGAGGAAACATATCACAAGTTTAAAATAATTTTACAACCAAAACCAGCATATGTTGATTACTCGTTACTTAATTGGAAACCTGAAGGATAAAAGAGGTATCTTTTTGATACCAAATATCGAGGAAAAAAAGATGGCATTTATGGTATTTAAATGTAGTCCTCGGGAACAAGCAAGTTGGCTCGCAGACAGTGTGCTTGCTGTTGATCTGCCGTCGCCCGACAGCCCGTCTTATCTGCCAAATTGCTCATTAGGTTTGGCAATTTTCACCTGCGCCTCCAGTTTATATTTCAGCAGGGAATAAACATCAGTCTGCTTTTACCATCTTCTGCAGCGAGCTTCCGGCTCCCCCTCAGTAGCTCAATCCCCACCCATCTGCAATCCTCCAAACGCACTTACCTTGTGTACATACCATTATTTTTAAAATGTCGGTTTGACTTCCAGCTTTGGAAGCTAGCTTAGCTTAAACACAACACAAGTATGAGAGAGAATAGGCAAAATCAGCCCCATATTACAATACTAAGTGAGCTAACAAATAAGTCACTTATTTTTTAATACAAAAAAAAGAGGGAGCACACAAACAACCTGAATTTAATTTTAAAAATGCTTATTTCAGGGAATATTTCTGAGTGTGGCACAGGTGACAAGAGAGCAGCAAAGATGATCCCTCTTCCAATTGGTTCTGACCCATGCAACCTTTATTATAGGTCTGAAAGGAGAATACTCCAATTTATAAATAAACAATAGAGGTAACGTGGCAACCAGAACAAAGAGGTAGCCGAGAGGACGACTCAGCTCTCTGCCTGTGCTTGCTTCCACTGATCCCTTCCAATGAGCACTCTGACATTCAGAGGCAGATCAATACACAAAAAATACAAAAGGGATACTTTGTGGGCAAAAAGCAACAGAGATATAAAACAAAATGTCTGAAACCCCATAAAACAACTTCTGATGGAATACTGTTTTTCATTTTGCAGAAGTAAAATATTCACCACCAACCCTGCAATTAGCTAGAAAATTACAATAATTACAGCAATTTTGTATCCCATCTCCAATCCAATTAATAGATATATGACCTTGTCAACATGTAATAATCAGATTGCATCTACAACAAAACTGGATGAGTTTTATATGCTGAATAGAACTTGCGCAGTAAGAAGGTAATTATTTGAAATACCGAGAATACCATTTGTATGCCATGCTCCACTTCACAAGTTAAAAGGAAATACAATAGGAATATTATTTCTATTTTCCAATATGTATTTAAATCAAATCTGGAAAACAGTATTCTAGTACCAGTTAGTGTTAAGAGAATAAATCTCTAAACCAAAGATCTTAGATCTCTCAGCAAGGCAAAATCCATCTGTAAAGGCTTGGGTAAGAAAAAACCTAAGAGATCAAGAAAGGGGAGTGGGTGCTAATTTTAGGACACAATCCTTCTGCAACAATTACTTCTATCTCTTTTACTTCTAAAAGTTAGGAAGCTAGTAACACCTTACCAATTAATCCAACAGCACTATTTCAATAAAATGTTGCCAGCAATCAACAAGAACCGTAAAACTAACATAGCTTAGAAATGTTAAAAAGTCACAGGACTTAGAACATAGTAAGTGCACACGCGCGCACACGCACACGCACACACACACACACACACACACATCCTAATAAATGAGACACTTTCTCAACATTCCTACAGCAATACTATTTCCAGAAATTTTACAATTACTAGGGCATATGGCAGTTCCAAAGAATCTTGAATCTTCAGTCTGGATCTTCCAGAGGAAATATTTAAAAATTAGATTTCTGGAGTGAATAAGAATCCTGCCACAATTCTAAAGATTAGGCTACCCTGGGAACATCTGACTGTCACAAAAAAATACTTTGAGAATTAAAAAACAAAGAAAAAAATCACAGAGTAAACAAAAATCACTAGACTTGAACTCTATGATTTATGTGCATAGGAAATGTGTGTCCCTGACCACATGAAGTCTCTCAAAGTCTGGGTTTGTGAACACTGAAAACAGACACTTAAACATGTATCACAGAACTATGAGGTTAAGAGAAAACACGTCCAGTCTAACTGTGTATTGAAGAGAGGGAGTGTATCTTATTCAAAAACTGTATGTCCCATCAGGGTGCCTGGCTGGCCTTGTTAATAGAACATGTGACTCTTGAGTTCAGGGTTGTGCGTTCAAGCCCCACATTGGGTATAGAGATTACTTAAAAATAAAATCTTTTAGAAATAAAAATTTAAAAAAAAAGAATATGTGTCCTATTTACTTGGGTTCTGTAATTTTTCAACCCTTTAAAACATCCATAAAGTCTACACTCAAGAGACATCCTTGGGGCTCCCAAGTGGCTCAGTCATTAAGCATCTGCCTTTGGCTCGGGTCATGATCCCAGGATCTGGGGATGGAGCCCCGCATCAGGCTCCCTGCTCAGCGAGAAGCCTGCTTCTCCCTCTCCCACACCCTCTGCTTGTGTTTCCTATCTAGCTGTGCTTCTCTCTGTCAAATAACTAAATAAAATCTTTAAAGAGAGAGAGAGAACGAGACATCCCTTATCATCACCAGCATTCTACAATCTTCTGTTGTCTGTGCTTATCATGTGCCCAGCACTGTATTAGAACTTTAAAGACCTCATTCACGACTCACAACAATTGTGAGGCAGGCACTTAGAGGAACTGAGGCTGAGTTCTGGAATGAGATTACTAATCTTGCCAAGGCTTCAAAATGAACAGCACCCGAGACAATGCAAACACCATCCAAGAGATGCCAGGGCACCAAAAGTTTCAGGGATCGGAAGTCCAGATCGTCACATAAGATTTGCATCTTCTTCTGAAATGGCTCCATTGTCCTTCAAGTGGTCAAGGTGAAATGCTGACTCTTCAAACCCATCTCTCCCTTGTCAACCAGCCCTAAGGGCTCGATATATATCCACGAGGCAGAGGAGGCCCAGTTCCTGGGACCCACAGTGCTTTCACGAGACCCCAAGGTTTTAATTTCTTTTTAAAAAAATATTTTATTTCCTTATTTAGAGACAAAGAGAGTGCGAGAAGAGGGAGGAACAGAGGCAGAGGGAGAGAGAGTATTTCGAGCAGACTCCTCGCTGAGTGCACAGCCCGATGTGAGGCTCTATCTTAGGACTCTGAGATCACGACCTGAGCTGAAACCAAGAGTCAGACACTTAACTTAATTTCTTTAAAATCAGAAGGAAAACAAAATGAACTTTGGGAGATAAAGTAATTTTTTTTTCCTCACATCTTACGAAAATGATACTTTAGAGTCCATGAAAACCATGAAATTTTGCAAGGCAGAAAAAAATAAAACACTGAAATATTTAAAGTTATATGAAATATGATTTTTATTATTGATATTATTATTGTGTGAGGGGTCCATGAAAGGCAAAAGTATCTAGAGTCTAGGAAAGTCCTAAGGATGCTCTGAACAGCTTCTCTACCTCACAAGATGGGGGAAACACACACACACACACACACACACACATTTAAAAATTAAAAAAGTAAAAACTAAGGATCACCTATCCTGAATCTTATAATTGATGATGTATTCCACTGCACATAAAAACTTCCAGGATGGGGCACCTGGGTGGCTCAGCTGTTGCAGTATCTGACCATTGGCTTGGCTCAGGTCATGATTTCAAGGTCATGAGATTGAGCCCCATGTGGGGCTCAATTCCACTTGGCATGGAATCTGCTTGAGATTCTTTTTTTTTTTTTTTTAAGATTTTATTTATTCGACAGAGAGAAACACAGTGAGAGAGGGAACACAAGCAGGGGCAGTGAGAGAGGGAGAAGCAGGCTTCCTGCCAAGCAGGGAACCCGATGTGGGGCTTGATCCCAGGTCTCCGGGATCATGATCTGAGCCGAAGGCAGTCGCTTAACCAACTGAGCCACCCAGGCACCCCTCTGCTTGACATTCTAAATAAACAGATAGATAGATAGATAGATAGATAGATAGATAGATAGATAGATAGATAGATAGATATCCCCAAAAGGAGAAAACAAAACAGAACAAAATCAAAAAGCAAAAACTAAGCCTCTAGGATGCCAAAGAAAGGGACAGAGGGACATTTTGAAATAATGGCCTTGATGTTGAGAAAATAAATGACTCCAGGTAACAAATCCTTTTAACAAAATGAAAGGAAGACATAAGCCAGTTGTCTTTCCACTGATACAGCCATAAAAATAACTTGACGAAGGATCACTAATTGATGTCCGGTGCTTCACTTGGAGGAAGGCCGAAGAGCTGGTAACAGCAGTGGGAGAAACTCCATCTACACCCTTCTACTCACTTCGTGAACGAGACAAGATTTCCCAGGTAATAATTTCTTACTCTAGAAAAATGTAGTATTTTTCAACAACTAGAGTGTACTGGCTGGGGAGAAAGCCCCATTTAAAGAGATACACTTATGATAAAAATGATTTCTGGGGCGCCTGGGTGGTTCAATTAAGCACCCAACTCTTGATTTCGGCTCAGGTCACAATCTCAGGGTTATGAAGTTGAGACCTAGGTCAAGATTCTCGCTCTCCCTCTCTCTCTGCCCCTCCCCCACCTCACTCATGCACACACTCTCAAAGAAATAATAAAAATGGGCAGTGGCCAGACTATACATAAAAATGTATGTATAGTCACATATAGATTCTCAGCCACAATCTGCAGAAACCAACCTAATAAGCCAGTGTGCTACCTAGAGTAAGCAGTCCAGGAAGTCAGACTACTGTCTGCAGCAACCAATTCAGAAAGCCAAGCCCTGTAATAGCCAGCCCACTATAGATGGGATTTGATTAATAACTGACAGCTTCCCTAATTTCTGACTCCACTTTCAACTTAGGAAAAGCCAGAGAAAGTGAAATAAGTAGATTTAGCCAATTATAAAGGATACTCTGCTTCCAGGCAGCCCATCTAGGGCTACTCTATGCCAATCAGGCATGGCTACCTATCAGGGCACTTCTAAAGCCTCCCCTTTGTTTTACTATAAGACCTTCTCACTTCCCTGCCTGCCAAATACAAAGGATGGTGGCTGGGCCCCTTGGTAGAGCGAGCTCTGAATGAATAGCTTATTCTCATTTGAATGTTCTCATTTATTTCTACATTAATAAGCAAAATATTTTATATTGCCTATTTACACTACTTTGATCAATTATGTACTAATGATCACCAGTGTTATATAAAATCTGCATTTTATAAAATGTATATATATGCTTTTATATGCATTATATAAAAATTTAGTAGTTAACATTTGGGTGTATTTTGTTTCATTAGGTTAAAACTCTTGAGTTAAATGAAACAAAGTTCAAGGAGAACAGGAATTAAGTAAACTTTGAAAGTGTTAAGTAAGTGCCTTATGTACATGTTTCCTTAAAAACACACACGCACAGAAACGCACGCATACATTTAGAGTAATTTTAAACACATACAGAAGTAGAATAGCTTGCTGAGTCCCCACACAGACACTCAGCTACTACCCGAGCCTATTTACTTTGAAGCTAATTCCAGACAGATCATTTCCAACCATTCAACTTTGTTGTTGTTACGTATTACAAAAGGATAGACTTTTTTAAAATAATTTCACTAACATAGCACACCTAACACGAAATAAATAATTCCTTAATATCAAATATTCAAGAGGTGTTCAACTCACCAATCAGCATATGACTGCTGTTCTTTTGTTGTTGTTGTTTCATTTAAATCAGGATTTATACAAGATTCACAAATTATGATTGGATGTTACGTCTCTTAAGTCTCTGTTCATCTGTGTTCCCTCTCCACCTCTTTCCCCTACCTTGCACTTGACCTATAGAAGACACTGGTCATCTATCTTGTATAGTTTCCCACCATCCTGACTGGACTGACTGCATATCTATGGTCTTGACATCATACCCAGCGTTCAGGATTTCCTAATACATTGACAGTTGGATCTAGATGCTTGACTGTATTTAGGTTTAATTTCTTTTGCCAAGACTACTTCACAGTGTTACATTCTCCCATCAGGAGGCACATGATACTTAGTTAACTCTCAATTTCTTATCTTTTTACATTACTACACTACTACATTACCAGTGATTGATGATAAATGCACAGATCCATTATTTCATCAGGAATGACAAAAAGGCAATATTCTTATTCTAACATTACTTCTTCCTTCATTAGCTAGGATACCTCGATAAAAAGAACTTGCCCTTCATCTATTTAGTTAGCCAAGAATACCAATTCATACAGGAAATACAGAGAAGATACCTATTTAATTCTCTTATCGGTTTTCCAAATAATAAGTTGGTTCCCTAGCATTCTTTACCTTGCTTGCTTATTTATTAGCATTATGAACTCATGAATGCACTGCTTTACTTCCCTTCCTGATGTTCTAATCCTCCTTCTTGGGCCATTGGGAGCTGCAACACGACTCTTGGGCCCTGCTGACACAACTCCAGTAATCTTTCATAGTTTTCCTTATTTTCTGACATGGCAGGATGGCCCAGAATCATCTCATACATTTCCTGCCCAGATTAGAATTCAGCCATTTCTCCAAAAAGCTCTGATCCCTTTTAATGGGAAATGTTATTTACAAATTTTGTAATTAAATTGATTACAAAATGTTATTACAAATCTGGCTATCAGGAATGCTCAGTTACTGGGTTGGAGTGTTAATTCAAGACATATTCAGCGAACACACATGGGAGTTTCCCTTCCTCTCTCCTTCCTTTGTGTGTGTGAAATAAAACATACCACACATTCATTATATGTTCTATGCAAATTGAGGACCATGGAACTTTTATTTATTTTCCTCTAACTTAAGTCCGGAGACCTTTTCTTCTATATTCTGAATCCGGGATCCTTGATGACACAAGGAGTAACAGAATTTTCAGAATATTATTATAATTCTTCATTTGCTCCATTTCATAATATCCACCCAACAATCTAAGAATAACAGCACCAGTATTACCAACAACAAACTGTTTTAGGGTTCTTGTTTGTTTGGCAGTTCTTTCCTCCCTCCCCATCTTCCCTTGGTGGTGCAAATTACTAGGTTTCACAGTAAACCAAAATAGTTACTCTTGAATGAGTGAGCCACCAAATGGATATATAATTTATGTGTAGTTCTATGATTTTTTATTTTAAGAATTACTATTGAATGATTAATATTATTATAAAGAGTTTTATTTTTTAATTAAACTTTGATTGTGATTACATAAAATATAATATGGTTTGAATGCCAAATACACAAAACAAGAAGCTATCAGTCTCACTTCTACTCCACTTCATCCAGCTTATTCTCTTCCCCACAGGTGCCTATTTTTTACTGGTATCCTTTTTTATACTATTTCTTCAACCTAAGACCTTTATGTAAATGGTCTCTCACGATGTAGTCTATTTTATTCACTTTTTCATTTTATAAAGCACATTTTTTGGAATTTAGGAAAATCTGTATTTTTATTCGAGTAAGTATATTTACACTAATAAGTCTGTGTAATACTGCCCATAATTCCCTCTGTTTTGTTATTACAGTCTGTTGATTACCTTCTATGAGCAATATCATTATTACTGGTCATCACATTTCATCCTTCAGTTTAAGCCTATTATTCAGAACATTGTCCAAATATACCGGGCTCGAGAGAATTTTTCTCAAGTGTCAGTTTTAGCTTCTCTTAGATAACTGCTATTTTGACCATAAGGACAATGTTTCATTAATTCAGGGTTTCTCTACTTCAGCACTACTGACATTTTGGGCTGGAGAACTGGTATGGACAACGGTCCTATGCCTTGTGGGATGTTTGGTAACATCCTTGGCCTTAACCAGACGCCCACAGTATCCCCCACCTTTACTAGCTGTGACAACCAAAAATATCTCCAGATATTGTCAGTGGTCCCTGGTGGGAAAATAGAAGTTATACCTGAGAACCACTAATTCAACTAATCAAGGTTCTCACTTTATAATTATTACAAGGATAAATGTGTGGCAACTTCTAAAAAGCATAAAAAGATCTTAACATGAGAATTCTGTGTATTAAATTTACCTACGCTTTATCTTAATTCTCAAACTTAATATCCACTGTTCTATTGACCAAAAAAAAAAAAAAAAAAAAAAAAAAAAAAGCATACTTTTCTTACCATCTATCAATTCTTGTGCACAGAAGGTGGAATGAATTCAATCATAGCTAAGACATGAGTTATGTTTATCTAAAATCTTTTATTAACCATGCCCCTAACTAGAGTTGATTATTCCTCAATTCAGCAAATTTCTACATATTGCTGGCTTCTTTATTTTCCTATCAGTAAACGAGAAAGACCACCAAACATAAACTCCTTGCTGACAAGGCCTAGGTCTTACTAACTCAACTCTGAACTCATCACATATCACAATGCCTGGACCAGCATTGTCCAACTCTTGTTATTATGTTTGAATCAGTAGTATTAAAACAGTATGAAAAATCATCTTAATAGAGAAGGGACTTGTATATAATGGGCAACTGTTACATAGTCACCAGACCTGGTATTCAGTAGACGCTTACCACGCACTTACTTAAACAATGGCTGCCAGAGCCATAAAATCTAAACAAACTAAGCATACAAAATTCAGACCTGGAAAGTAATATGCATGTATTCTCCCACTGAGGGCTACAACACATGGCCAGAGCTTCCAATATCAGTTCCTTTGCTCACTAAAAACAAGGTAAAAGGGTATTTTGTATTAAAAACAGCATTTAAATTAAAACACACATGACCAGCCCAATGTGGGTGGTGGTGTTTAAGAAATGTTGCTGCATCTAGAACAAAAGACAAAACTTGATGGAAAGTATGCCATTCGGGCGCCTGGGTGGGTTAAGCCTCTGCCTTCGGCTCAGGTCATGATCTCAGGGTCCTGGGATCGAGGCCCACTTCGGGCTCTCTGCTCAGCAGGGAGCCTGCTTCCTCCTCCTCTCTCTCCCTGCCTACTTGTGATATCTCTCTCTCTCTCTCTCTGCGAAAGAAAGAAAGAAAGAAAGAAAGAAAGAAAGAAAGAAAGAAAGAAAGAAAGAAAGACACTCAGATTCTTCTTAACATAAAGACAGAATTTACCTTTCCTCTAACACTGTTTTAAGGTGCAGCTAAATTAAAAGTGCATCCTTTATAAAACGTGAATTAAAAACTACAGCAGTAACACACAAAAAGCTCTGTAATTATATACATTAGGGTGTGATTATTCATTTAAAGACATTATTTTCCAAATATCACATACCCGAATACCTGTACTCTTACTGAATTAAAACTTACTGTAAATCACATTTAGAAATAAGTCACAGAGAAAGACAATTATCATATGATTTAAACTCGTAAAACCTTTGGAACATTAAGAAACAGGACCGAGGACCACAGAGAAAAGGATGGAAACAGAATGGGAAGACATCAGAGAGGGAGAGAAACCATGAAAGACCCTAACTATGGGAAACAAACTGAGGGCTGCTGGAAAGCAGATGGATGGGGGGATGGGGTGGTGGGGGGCATGGGGTAATTGGGTGATAGGTGTTAAGGGCACATGAAATAATAAGCCCTAGGTGTTACATGAAACTGATAAACTACTGAACACTACATCAGAAACAAACAAACAAAATCCCATTTAGGCCATCCACTTTTTATAAATGACTTTATTCCAAGCAGATACTCCTTAAAGCATGGACTTAATGAGTTAAGCAGTTATACAATAAAAGAAAGTAAAGTAACTAGTGTACCACTTACATACTGCCTTGCAGACCAAACGCGGTACACACCTCACTTTTGGAAAAACACTGCCTGAAGCAAATCCAAGGTAAGATTTTTAAAAGAGCAAATGCAGGTAGTAATCAAATGCTATTTCCACAAAATTAGTCTGAAATACGTTGGTACTTGTGTACAATCAAATCTAAATTTTATAAGAATAAACTATGTTGTAAGTATTATCTAACTATATTCTATATAGAATTTCATATATTATATATTATTACCTATTGTATATGAAGATCTACTGATGACTACCAGTAAAATCACACAAGACTACCAGTAAAATTAGGGGCACCTGGGTGGCTCAGTCAGTTAAGCATTTGCCTTCATCCCAGGTCATGATCCCAGAGTCCAGGGATTGAGCCCCACATCGGGCTCCCTGCTCACCAAGGAGCCTGCTTCTCCCTCTCCCTCTGCCTGCTGCTCCCCCTACTTGTGCTCTTTCTGTCACATTAAAAAAAAATTTTTTTTAAATAAAAGACTGCCAGTAAAATCATACAACGCTTGAAAAATTGCAATGTTTCTAAATCAGGGGAATACAGATAAATGATTTTTGACTTACAAATCTCTTGAAATGGACCTTCTTATTCTTAAAAACTGCTCAATTATAAGATTCGACCATTACAAACATTAAATTTATTTTTAGCAAAGTTCTTCACTTTCCTGTGTAAACCTCCCAGGAAGAGCCAAAAGAATTCTTCAGTCAAGTGTCCTAGAACTTACATACTCTACGTCCCTGGATTCTTAATCTGTAAACTCATTAAGCCCTATATTTTCCTTCCTTCAGATGGTATTCTAAGAGCAGCTCTTCCAGATCTCTGATGATAATTCTGGCCTGAAGGTCTCTCCACCACCCTCTCCTCAGACAAAGTTCAAGTAATGGTTGCATCCAAGGTGACTATCAATCAAAGACACTATGTTTGGGTTCAGTGCGAAGGCCTTTGACTATTTCCTACCAGATCTAGCATTCAGATAAAAATCACAGAAACAAACCTCCAGGAATATAACTTTAACTGTCACCCTTATTTACCTTTAGGGAGCAATTAAAAGTCTCCCAGTCTAAAGTAAAGTAAGCCCAAGGTATTAAAATGTGAGGACTCCTGCCTACCTCTCCGGCAAAAGACATTTGCCCAGGTTCTAAACTTAATCAATTTTTGATAAAAACAGATAATGAATTCTATTCACAGGAGCACGGCTGGATAACAGGAGTTGGCATCCCTGTAAATTAAGATGAAACACGGGGAGAAGAAAGAGCTTTCACTTACTTGCACGAAGGACTGAAGGTGTGACCTCAATTTCACTTGTTGCTTGATAAGGCTGAAAGGCTGAAACACTGTTGGTGCCAAGCTCACTGCCAAATATCTCAGGGCTCTGGGTACCAGTGGAGCTGGCGCTGGTGCCATCGCCTCCCTGATGCGGATCCTGCTCATCAAACACGGCCACCAGCTAGAAAGGAAAGGCGGAGTTCCATTTACAAACAAAGGCATTTCAGACTGCTATCAGAAATAGGTGAATCACTAAACTCTACATCTGTAACTCATACATTATATGTTACTTAAGTAGAATCTAAATGAAATTAAATCAAAACTAAAGTAAAATAAAACTGCTACCAAAGTTACACCACATATGACATGAATCTACAGAGGAAAAGACTGATGTTTAAGCACACAGGAATATTATGGTTTAGGAAGCAAAACTTCAAAGGCATAGTCTTCCCCTGAGTTTTGATGTTTTGCTTTTGTATTTCTAAGTTGTGCGTTTCGTATCTGCAATTCCATTGGTAAAAAAAATAATAATAAAATGGTTTTGGGGCACCTGGGTGGCTCAGAGTCCCAGGATCGAGCCCCGCATTGGGGTCCCTGTTTGGCGGGAAGCCTGCTTCTCCCTTTCTCGCCCCTCCTGCTTGTGTTCCCTCTCTCACTGTATCTCTCTCTGTCAAATAAATAAAATATAATAATAATAAAATGGTTTTATATCACAGAATGCTAAGGAAGACAGGGTAGATTTAAATCTTTCTGTAAATGATATATTAAGAGTGAAAAAGAAAATGCATTTCTATAGATAATGAATATATATGAATTGTAGTACTACATATATAGCAAAAGATATAAGGTACCTTTCACATAAGAGGAAGAAGTATTAAAATCTATAAATGTGCCTGCCCATTTGTGCATAAGAAAGATAAAAGATATGGTTGTCTCCCAGGAGTTGGTAAGTGGGGAGGAAAAGACTTAACGTTTTTGAGACCTATTTTCACCGGTAGAAGTGAATGTTAATGCATGTGTGGTTCTTAGCTCCCCCCCACTGAGAGGTCCTAGAAGCAGCCAGGCACAGTATGAAGGAACACAAGTACCTGGATCTTGGTTCCTGCTACCATTTTCCAATAAATGAACAAGGGCTCCTTAAAAAATATAGTTAATTCCAGGGTTGGGGCAGAAAAAAATATATGATGTGCCTGGAACACCTTTGAGGCCAACAACTAAAAAGTACTCAAAAGTGAAAGAGGCACGTCAAAGGGAATCAGGTGTCCAACCAAAGGAGCTCCCAATGGCTAAAGCTGGGACAACTCAAAAACAAGTCAATAAGGATACAATTGGATTTTAACCCAAAAACAAACGAAGTAGCTTTAACTCCATAATGATACAAATAAATAAAAAGTAATTAATGGTAGAAATGGGATGGTTCTTCCATACTGTAGCATTCCAATTAATAAAAAGAGAGGAATGATGGAAATAGAAGTCCTCACAGCAATCTTCACAGTAATAACTGCTGCAGGTGAGTGAGAATATCAAGAGATACAAGGTACTTGCGTATCTCAGAGTGTCTCCCCACAAAACAGTTTCTCATTCAAAAGAGAAAAAGAGGGCGCCTGGGTGGCTCAGTTGGTTAAGCGACTGCCTTCAGCTCAGGTCATGATCCCGGAGACCCGGGATCGAGTCCCACATCGGGCTCCCTGCTCGTTGGGAAGCCTGCTTCTCCCTCTCTCACTCCCCCTGCTTGTGTTCCCTCTCTAGCTGTGTTTCTTGCTGTCAAATAAATAGAATCTTTAAAAAAAAAAAAAGAGAAAGAGTATCTTTGCAGGAGAGAGACTTGGCAGAAACCACTTTACCAAGGTGAACATCATCAGCAATGAGTCATATCACCCTCTGATAGAATGCACGAGAAGGACATAAAATTACTTTGGTGTGTTCCTGATAAAAATATGAATCTTTGAGCGAATCGTGAGAAAACATGACATAAATCCAAGTCGAAAGACAATCTATAAAATAACTCACACTCTTTAAAAAAAATATTACAGGGACGCCTGGGTGGCTCAGTTGGTTAAGCAACTGCCTTCGGCTCAGGTCATGATCCCGGAGACCCGGGATCGAGTCCCACATCAGGCTCTCTGCTCGGCGGGAAGCCTGCTTCTCCCTCTCTCGCTCCCCCTGCTTGTGTTCCCTCTCTGGCTGTGTTTCTCTCTGTCAAATAAATAAAATCTTTAAAAAAAAAATAAAAATAAATAAATAAAAATAAAAAATAAAAAATAAAAAAATATTACAGTGATGAAAGCAAAAGAAAGGCTGATGAAGTCGCATAAATTGGAAGAGACAGAACGACATGCAGCGAGAGGTCCTTGCCTGGATCCTGGGCTAAAATAAGGACATCAGTAGAAAAGAGGCAACATCCAAAGGGCGGCTGTGGATTAGTTAACAGTACTGACTTAACGTTACTAAGTTTTCTACCTTTGATAACTGTACTACAGCTATATCGGATTTCACATCACAGGTGAATGAAGGACATATGCAACTATTTTTGCACCTTTCCTCAAGTATATAATTATTTCAAAATTATACTTTTATAATACAGGATTGCAAAATACCATGAAAATTAAAATTCAATCTATTTCTTCTGATAACAGTGGCAGCACTTTAAAATCTCAGAGTAATAAAGTTCTAAGGGGCCTGCACCACCTCGATCATTCACACTACAACCCTATGCCTAGTCCGTGGCATTCCAAGGAAAGGAGAACCATGACTACCCCAAACACTCCAACCTACCTCCAGTTTAAGAGTTTCCAATGCTAAAAGTCCTACCAGTTAAAGGACAGTAAGATAAATTTACAGAACATGAGAAGCATTTAAAATTATAGTCCTCATTTCATAGATGGTTTTGTCATTTTGAACAAATGATATTTCCATGAATATTTCTGTATCATCAATCAATCCATAAGACAAAAGAGAAAGCCATCGTAAGGTCACAGAGACATGTAGACAAACAGGAAGCTCAGAACCCTGCTGCGGCATCATCTATAATTACCTGATTAAACAACGCGGAGGGAGGTTAAGCGGTAAGAAGAAATTCAAGTAGGAGGGATAGCTGGGCCACTCAACCTTATAATAAGCAACGTAAGTGGGAAAAGAAATCCTCAGCAATTATAAAGAACAGAAAGGTGTTTGTATGTACACGCTTAAGTTCCCATAGGCAGAAATAAAATCAGCCTGTTTATCTCACATCGACTGGCAAGAAATCTCCCAGGATTGGTAACACAGACATTCTGCTAGATGAGGGGTCAGTAAACTTCTGGAAGGTCCAACTAGTAAATATTTCTGGAGCTGTGCATCCATGCAGTTCTGTCACAACTACTCTACTCGGCCGTTGTAGCACAAAAACAGCCGCTGGCAATGCATAAATAAATAAGCACGCCGAGGTTTAAATACAACTTTCTTTACAAGGCAGGTGATGGACCATAGCCCACGGTCTGATAATCGTGCACCAGAAGCTCACCCATCCAGCAACATCCAATTTACAATTTTCAACTTGGGAAATAAAACCAAGAGTCAAGGTACCTTGGTGACCCTGATAAACTACCAATATCCATTTCAAGCTCTTCACTGAGATTTTGAATTTCTGTACTTGATTTGGATATCATCTTTTCTTCTCACAAGGGGTATGGCTTAATATGGATTTTGAAGATATTAAGTTCTGGCATTTAGTGTTTAACTGAAACCAAATGAAAGGCAAGTTTGGTTATTAACTTTTTACAATGGTGTGTCCTCTCAAGAATTGAGCCCTTTCTGCAAAGTGGGAATGGAGATTGCAAATTACAAAGAATGTGTCTTTAAATGCCACACATGGGAAGAACTTACACATGTATATTAGTTTCAATAATTATCTCCAGCATTTTTAGAAAACACAAGTATTATGAAATCTGGACTGTGTCATGAACAAATGCTGTTTGAATTTCAGTGGCAGAATCACAGTTGGTGATTTTCAATATGCCAATAACATACAATT
>PITA01001343.1:0-80779 GCA_004023965.1 Spilogale gracilis
AAAAAAAAAAACAAAAAACTTGTGAAAATTGGTTGGTCCAGTGAGGAAATGAAAACAGGTCAGTAATAACAGTGAGATCTAGATTTTGGAACCACCCATTGAATTCAAGTAGAAAGTTTGGATAGTGAACATCTGTTGTTTTGCCTATTTCTGAATAGGATTTTCAAATTTTATTTTCACCCAGGAAACCTTTCAGGGGAAGAATGTCAACATCTGTGATTTTTTAAAAAGAGAAAAGAAAAGGAAAAAAAAAAGAAAAAATAAAAAGAAAGGCAAAACCACACCTATAAATGAGTGCTAAATAAACCATACTTCCTATGTTTATTCTTTATCTTTTAGTTAGAAGGATCAAATGCTATTTTATTTTTCCTCATAGGAAAATTCTGTATGTGGTTTCTATATGTGAAACATTAGATGGGTGGGGAGATGGATATATTTAGCTAAGATAGTCTACAATCTCAGGCAGCTTCATATCTGGTAAAAGAATGAGATATAAGCAGTTAATTAAAATGTAACACTAAATGAAATACAGAGTTTAGTAAGGATGTAAGCTACTTAGAAAATTAGCACAAGGAATACTAACTTATTAAATGGGATTACCAAAGTGCTCACTTAGGAAGTAGTAGTCAAATTAGACCTTGAGGGGAAATGCTAGCAGATCAATCCTGGTTGAGATAACAATAGTCACAAAGCTCTGGGCATTTTATATGAAGGGAGGAACAAATAGTGAGCCATAGCTAAACCCCCAAGAAGAATAAATTATAAGGTTAATATGACAGCAGAGTACAAAGGGTTTTATATCAGGAAGAGGAGCTGTTTCTGTATTTTTGTATTTTTTTTCCCTAAAGGCAGTGGGAAACCACTAAAGACTTTTATAGCTGGTTAAAGGTGGTGATTCAAACTCTTTTGAAAATAAATTAGGTGGAAATCTAGAGACAGAAAAGTAAGAATTATAGATAAGGATATAGCTAGAAGGTTAAGAAATGTTCTAAATCTAGAGCAAAAAATAGGCTAGAACAGTGAGAGGTATACGAAGGTGACAGACATCGAGGGTATGGTAGATAAAGAAGTAATCAAACCTGATGTCTGGGAGAGAGGTGAAGTTAACCAGATCATTAGAAAGATGTTGGATACATTGATCCAGATGAAAATAGAATAGACAACCTTGCTTCAGACATTCTCCCAAATCAGCAGTGAATTGTTCCTCTAAAATATCAACAGTTACAGGTTTAGGAGATTAAGAGATATGATTAGTGAAAAAGTTGCAATCTGCTTCATATTCTCTAGGAAAACAACAACATGGGTTTGGGATACACATATTTGTGTTAAAACTGAACGAAGACAGTGATAAACACTAAATTGTTCAGAGTTGAAGAAGCATAAAATTAGTGAGGGTGTAAGTAGAAGGCTCCTAAAGTATTTGCAATATTGTATTTCTTAAGCTGGATTGTTTATGATTATTTTGTTAATTTGAATACCATGTGTTATATATATTAATGTGTGTATATACAGTTTTTCATAGTTGCAATAAATAGGATATTTACAGAGTTCCCTTGAAAAAGCTTGACAAAAATGTTATTATTTTGTTTTTTTTTTACAAAACTTTGCCCCTAAAAACAGATACTTAATTGCTCAGAAACCCAATTCAAATGAATTTTGATTGGATATAGCCCTATCTGCTCTCAGAAAATTATGACAGTTGGGACTCCCTCCTTCTTTGAAGGCATATCCGATTTGGGGCAAAAGCCTTTTTGCCCACCTTCAAGATGCTGGTGTTAGCATGGGAGAGGGGGCAGAAAGAAATTTCACAAGTAGAGAATTGACAACCATTGTGTGTGTGTGTGTGTGTGTGTGTTTTCCATTTAGATTTATCTACATGTTAACCAATTTTTGTGCTTTACCCCATTCCTCTTTCAACTAAGGCCTTTCCACTGTGGTCATTTTTCTTCTCTCTGACTTATGTCTTTTAATGTTCCTTTAGTTTACTGATATTCTGTTAATGATAATCTGATGTTATCTGAAAATATATTTATTTAGCTTTTGTTTTTGATATTTTTTCTAATCATGGTAAAATACACATAAAATTTATCATCTTGATCCTTTTTAAGTGTAACTTCAGTGGTTTTAAGTACATTGACACTTTGAACCAATCTCCAGAACTCTTATCTTATAAAACTGAAACTTTATAGCCATTAAGCAACAATTACCAACTCCTGGTACTAAATGTTCACCATTCTACTTCCTTTATCCTATGAATTTAGGTACTCTAGGTGCCTCTTGTAAGTGGAATCACACAGTATTTACCTATTTGTGAAGGGCTTATTTGACACAGTATGATGTCTTTAAGGTTCATTCAAATTGTAGCAAGTGTCAGAATTTTCTTTTAAGGCTGAATAATATCCCACCGTGTGGATATATATATATGTTCTATCTCGAAGTTTTAATGCATTCATCCATCAATGCACATTTAAGTTGTTTGTACCTTTTGGCGACAGTGAGTAATTCTGCTATGAACACAAGTGTATCTTTAAGGCACTGCTTTCAGTTCTTTTGGGTATACACCCAGAAGGGGAATTCCTGAATCATATGGTAATTCTATTTTTAAATTTTTTGAGAAATTGTCATGCAGTTTCCCACAGAGGGTGTACCATTTCACATTCCTACCAACAGTACTTGGAATGGTTCCAATTCTCCACATCCTTGTCAACACTTGGGTTTTGTTGTAATGATGGTGGTGGTGGTTGTTTTTATAGTAGCCATTCTAATGGATGTGAGGTGGTCTCTAATAGTGATTTTGATTTGCGTTTCCCCTATGGTCAGTGATTTTGAACAACTCTTTGTGTTCTTGTTGGCCTTTTCTGTATCTGCTTTGGAAAAATGTCTATTCCATACCTGTGCCCATTTTTTTAAGTAAAAATATTTTTGTTGCTGTTGAGATATAGATATAAAGATAACTTACTGAGTACGAATTTCAACTTGAATTCTTTTCTCTCAACTCTTTGCAGATATTATTCTACCATCTTTTACATTCTTTATTTCTATTAATAGCCTCCTTGTTTATCTAGCTAGAAGCTTTTAGCATTCTTTCTTTGTCTTCATGACATTTTTATTTAGCCCCCAAGAGTCTGTTGTGCCTCCTATGGGATCATGTCTTGCATCAGCCCAGGGAGGAAAAAAAACCCTCAAATATTATCTCTCACCATTTTCTCTAACCTAGTCTATGTCCTCCTTTGGAAACTTTGATTAGATATGCTAGACTATTCATTCTCCAACTCATTTAACCTTTTTGCTTCTCCGTGTTGGCCCTAACTTTTTAAATTTGTCTTGTAGATCACTGGCTGAATTGTGTCTAAGCTGCTGTGTTAATCCATTTAACACATTGCTTCTTCTTTAAAATATTATTTTAAAAGTATTTATAAGTCATTTTCACTTCTCATTTATGTCTTCCAAGAGTACTTTTAAAAAATAAATTATTTGCAGAGCACTTGGGTGGCTCAGTTCGTTGGGCATCTGATCTTGATTTCTGCTCAGATTATGATCTTATGGGCATGGGATCAAGCCCTGTATCAGGCTCTGCCCTCAGTAGGGAGTCTGTTTGAGATTCTCTCTCTCCCTCTCCGTCTGCCCCCCCAACCCCCCACTCTCTCTCTAAAATAAATAAATCTTTAAAAATAGATAAATTATTGACTATGCTTATTATTTTAAAGTATATGCTTTCCCTTAAAATATTGCACTCACTTTATCTTGCACAATAATGTAAAAACATGTAAGCTCTGTAGGTTTAAATCTGTTGTTGATTTTTCTCTTAACTCTTGCTTTTGTATTTAATTTCTTTTTGTGTTTTATTGTTTTGTTCTGATTTTCTATGAGAATGAACTTAATCTAGGAAAATTGTGAGGGCCTGGGTTGAGAATTTCTTTTTTTCCGTTTCATAGATGATTTGAATTTGCTTCTGCTAGAGGGAAGAGGAATCACTGTAAATTGGAAATCACTTGAATATCATTATCCCCTACCCAGCCAATGGATATCTTGTTTATAAACTAGTAATCTCTTGCTTCAGTATAGACCTATGCTTAAAGTTTTGTTCGTGTTTGTTTTGGGCTTGGTTTGGTTTTGTTGTGTTCCGTTTTCTGTACCCAGAGAAAGAACAGAGAAAATAAGTTTTGTTTTTACTTTTAAGTTATTCCTCTTTCTAAGCAGGCAAGGAGGTATTTTTTCCCCCTTCACCTATCAGTGATGATGTATACCCTTCTAAAATACCTTATATTGTTTAGCTTTCCTAGTATTTGTGCATTTAAAGACTGAGCCCACTTGCACTAAGCAACTAATAATCCATGAATCTCTAGATTATCACTTATTTGATTTCTCAGGCTTTTATCCCTATGGCTGCACCAGCCTCTGTATTCTCATTTGCCTTCCTTTATGGTTTTAGCTAACAAACAAGTCTGTGTTAGCATATAGAGACTTTCCTGTCTTGTGATTGTGATAAATTATTTAAAATTTATAATTTATCATTTTTCAGAAAATATTGCAATAATGGGCTTTTCAAAATATCTAATCTGTTTTTATTCAAGAGGTAAAGGGTTCTTCAATACAGAAAATTAAATCCTTTGAGAAATTTTCTCAGAAGTCTTTGACTTACTTGAAAACAGAGGTTGAGTCAGAATTTATTATTTCAATTTTTTATCAAGGAAAGAAAAATTTTACTAAATATATGGCAGTTTTTATCCCTCTCCACCTGTATAGTGAATTTACCAGGTGAGTCTTAAAAAAAAATAGGTATTAAGAATGGTCAAAAAAGACAAAAGTTTTATTTTAGACTTAAAGTGAATAATTAGAAACTCTAATCTAGTGGGTAGAAAAAAGGTAGATAAGGATAATAGATGAGAATTAATATTGGTTGAGTATGTATTTAGATATGTATTTACTCTTGTGAATGAACTTAAGGACTTTATCTGATATTTCTCACTCAGCTCCGATAACCTTAAAATTATAAATTGTGCATTTGTGAATTTTTTCATCAATTTGTTTAAAAATATTTATGTTTAAAGTGGTGTTGTATACATTTGGGAAGGGAGCTATTAAGATATATTAGCAAGGAGCCTGCCCTCAAGAAGTATATATGTGAGAGTAGTAATATGTCAGCAAATAACTATTACATTAAGTACAAAGAAATTGACCAGATATAGTCCTATTAAATAGAGACAAACTTCCTGGCTGGAATATATCAGAGAATTGATTAGGTTTTTGGGATTGAAAGGTGATGTTGCCAATCAGCTTGCTTATTTTTGTGTGAGATTCAAGTTAGTAGAAATGTGTTGAGGTATGAGGTATCGGTAATTCCCTATAGGTTAGAAAGGTCAGGACAAGTCTGGAATTCTGAAAACATCAGTATGACTGAAGTGTGAGGTAATTGGTTAGAAGCAGTGAGAAAGTTGGAAAGGTAGTTATATCCTGATTAGACAGAAAGCCAGGCTAGGGAATTTAGACATCACTTTCTGAGTGGTTGGAAGCTATTGAATATCTTTGGGACAAGCAGAGATCATGATGCAGAGCTCTCTAGTCAGAAAAATAACCTGGCAGCACTAAATCATTTGGTTGGATGAGGGAATGAAACTGGACACTACTGCAGTCTCAAAGACAAGACTAGATTTCAAGGAACATAAACCATAGAATTGACAAGGACCTAATAGATATTTGCTGACATTTGGCTATGCTTCCCAGTTTAAAATTGCAATGTATTCTCTGACCATGTGATTAAGAGTCAATCAGAAAGAAATAAAAGGATTTTGAGCAGCAGAAAGAGGCAAAAACAAAAACCAAAACCTTTGGATAGTATGTAGTTTAGAGGAAATAAACCACACTGTGTTATTTTTGCCAATACCAAGCAATCCAGGGTAAAAATGAACAAAATGTTAAGTCCTTGGATAAGCAAAGTACCCCCTAACCCTGCATTAAACTGCTTAATACGCATCATCTGATGTAATATTCATAGCAATCCTATGTATTATCTGTAATTACCCTCATTTTCCTGATAAGAATAGAGGCTGAAATTTAAGTGACTTGATTAAAGACAAAAAATAGGCACCCAACCTAGAACATGAAGCCAAATCTTCTCATTATAAATGCAAGGCTATCTCACAGCAAACCAATTAAGTCCAGAGGGTGAAGGAACAGAAGGAGTAAATACCATTGGTGAGGCAAATAAGAAAATCTCAGACATGACAGATTTAGCTTTACAGAGGTGCTGTATTACTTTTTTTCAAGAACAGGGATCTGGTTTGGGATAACTGAAAATAAAAAGAAATTTTGAGTATGGGGTTGAGAAATAAAGTTCACATTTAAGATTTACCAACTTAGCAGTAATGATGAAAGGTAAATTGCAGAGGAGAGGTTATTGATAAGAAAAGAATTGAAACCTAGAGAATCTCTCCTAAGGGTGCTGTGACTAAAAGTTATTTAGAAATAGTAGGAGGACGATGGAGAAGAAAGTAGGCTCTGCCAAGATTGAAGGACATAGGGGCGCCTGGGTGGCTCAGTTGGTTAAGCGACTGCCTTCAGTTCAGGTCATGATCCCGGAGACCTGAGATGGAGCCCCGCATCGGACTCCCTGCTCAGCGGGAGGCCTGCTTCTCCTTCTCTCACTCCCCCTGCTTGTGTTCCCTCTCTAGCTGTGTTTCTCTCTGTCAAATAAATAAATAAAATCTTTAAAAAAAAAAAAGATTGAAGGACATAAACGTGCAGTGGATCCTACTGGCCAATGTTACTGTTAAACCCACCCAGAACTGCCAGGTCTCCGTGTCTTACTTTGGTCTTTTAAATTTTGAAGTAATTAGCAAATTTTACAAATCTGGTGTTTTCACTTTAACATGAAAATCTAGCTTTGTGGCATCTTTTGAAAAATGATAAAAATGGAAGACATAGCAATTTGAAGAGCTAAGCAACAGCTGCTCTGTGATTCTGGCGGTATGGTGATTGGAACCACTGCTTTGGAGCAGTGCCTGGGAGCTAGTTAGGGCTTGTAGAACGTCAGGCCCCTCCTCAGAACGATGGAGTAAGTCTTCTTTTAACCATCGCCAGAGGTCTTGTAAGTTTGAGTAACACTGATCTAAAGACCGCTACAGATTGAGTATGCTTGCAAATAACAAAACTTGGTAAAATAAAGACAAAACTAAATTCGACTATTTAAGTGCCACCGACTGGGGAATACACTGGCCTACTTTATAGGTTAATATGTTGAAACGATGTTCTAGTAAATATGTTAAAAAGATTTTATGGGATCCATCATTTTAAATACTTGATTTTAATTTGTTTCTTTAGTTAAAACATACAACTGCATATAATCCTAAATTCGGTCATTTTTTTTAAAGATGTCTAATTAAATAATCAAGGAATAACAACCCAAATATTCATATTGGCTATAATGAATCGAAACTTAATTAGATTTCAGTAATTTCTGTAGAATCCACGTTGGAGGAATATTAAAAGGATTTTGTTCCTTTGCTCATATCTCAGTCAATTTCTGCTAATTATCTATTTGAAAGATGGTCAACTATGGTGATTTTTTTAGGAAAGTTGAAATGTTTTATTTCATTTCAGGAACAAATTGGCACTTTAAAACACAAAACAGCCCATTTGTTGATGGCCCACAAGTACTTTTTCCTAACTAGAAAGCTGTGCTACCAACTGGAGAGGCTATTACTCTAATTTGAATTTTGGTCACCTTGGCCCATAAGACTGCTGCTTGTGTCTGCTCCTGAGTGTTTACTCCTGAATCATTGAGTGTTAGTGTCATTTCAATGCTAATTGTTGCTTCAGGTTTTCCAATGGCTCAGCAGTAAGACATTAATGATTATTCATGCCTTAAGAAGGGTTGATAAGGGAACAAGATTACGATCTTGTACAATTTTAGCTAACAAATTAAAGTGTAAATTAAGTTTTCCCTGAGACAGAAAATAACTTACTTGGAAAGTGAAAAAGATTGAGAAACTTCATTCACTTTTAATTTTCTCTTTCCTGTTTTACAGATATTCAGAGTATCAGAGGGCTAGTGGTGGATTGGGTCTCACGTAATTTATATTGGGTTAGCTCCGAATTTGATGAAACACAAATTAATGTAGCACGACTAGATGGCTCTTTGAAAACCTCAATTATCCACGGAATCGATAAGCCACAGTGTCTTGCAGCTCACCCAGTCAGGGGGTAAAGTATGATTATTTTTTAAAATTTTTCAAAAATTTCACACATTTTGGCCCTGATTTGATAGAAAAACTTTTTTTAATTCAGAGGAATTAACATATCAGCTATACAAGTAAAAAAAAAAGTTACTATGGAAACTGTGAAAGAGATTCCTGTTAGAGATTTCTGTTATCTGCATAAAACTAGATTTTTATACATTATTGCAAGATTTTATTAATTTATGTTTCTAAGGAGTAACAACAGTTCAGAATTTTAAAAAAGAAAAAAGGGAGAGGCAGGGAAAAGTCACTAATTTTATTTCAAACACCAGTTTTAATAACATATTTACTGTGTGCTGATATTATTGTCATTGCTAAATAAATCAGATTTTCCCATCTTCTGGCTAAATCATCATGTACGCTTGTGGAGAGCTTGTGCACGGTTAAAATACTTTCTTGCCCGTGCTTTCACTGGGAATGGCTGAAATGACTGTTTTCTTCTTTGGTATCTGGTTTCTCTAAACCAAGAGGATTCAGTCTGGATGAATTACTTTAAGTTGAAATAGTTTACTATAGTCATAGTATTTCAGTTGTGAATGTAGGAGAAAAAAGGAAGTGAGATGATTGCCCTTCAATGACAGGATAAAACTAAAGTGGTGCTTTCTTTCTAGGCAAATATGCATGATATCATCAGCAAGTGGCTTAACAATCTGGGCTCTTTTTAAAAAGAATTAATCTTAAACCAAGAATTTACTTTGACATTAACTTTATACCTCTGTATATGTTTCTAGTTAATAAGTAGGTCTATCTCTAATATGCTTAATCCATATCTCTTAAATAAGGAAACTCTACTGGACAGATGGAAACACAATCAACATGGCAAACATGGATGGCAGTAACAGCAAGATTCTCTTTCAAAATCAAAAGGAACCAGTTGGTACGTTGTTGGTTTGTTTTCTTTTTTTTCTTTTTAATGATCACTGCAGTTTTTAATATGACAAACCTATACAATGTATTTTTGATCTAAAACCTATAAGAAGATGTTACAGATTAGTAATATAAATTCAATCAGGAATTCCTCAATTTCATTGATTCCATTGGGTCTATGTTGGGTAAGGAGGAAACATTCTTTTTGTGGATAAGATTAAACTCTTATGATATGAGAACTCTCATAGTACCTTTAGTACTGAAGTCACTTAAAACTTGATGTAATTAATAAATGTCTGAGTCTCAGTGGTAAATACCTGATACATTGTGACAGTGGCAGTTATAATGTACTAAGACTTCCCCTGATGATTATTGTATCCTTATTAATAGTTACAATGATTTGAATATTTAGTATTTAGTTTTCAGCAGTTTTATTCACTATGCAGTAGGTTTATTTGGTTTGTTATTCTACCTTTGTTAACCATTCTATATCATGGTGCTGAAAGAAAGCTCTGATGTATACACATAAAACCTTTTTTAAAATTTTAACTACAAAGATTCTTTTAGAAGTTAATATATATGTTTGTGCAGATATCTTTTCATTATTATCTATATATTTTTTCACATTCTAATCACTCTTTCTTCATATTTTCTTATATTACTTTAAGAGGCAGGAATTATCACACTGCCTATTGGTCATCTCAAGTATCTTTTAAAAAAAATCCAATAATGAACCTAGATTTTGATATCATACTAAATGAAATTGATGGAATATACTAGAGAAAACCATAATTTTGCTTTGAATTGAACACGATATATTTTTAATTCACCATGAATTCACCATAAAATCAATTCACCATGAAGCTTTTCAGCAATTATTCTTAGTTTTAAAGCTGTGGTAGTATTCCTTATTTGAAGTAGCTCATTTTTACTAGTACTGATTCAATAAAGGTATACTATCACCAAAATTTATAATAAATTATTCTTTTCATGTAGTCTATAGAATAAACCTCTGATAGAAAATGATAATATTAACAACTCTTTGGACTGGCTGTTCTAAGATATGATACACAATTGGAATTCAAGGAAGTGTTAGAAATTAAAGGCAAATTGAAATGCTAACACTTCTGTATGGAAAATGATAGGACAAAAGAAACAAGGGCTGTTACAAGATTAGGACCCATACAAAAGGCTTAATTTGGACTCAAGCAATTCAGTTGGTGCTTATCTAGAATTGTTCAGAATATTGAATATGGAAAAGTGAGTATGATGAAAATAATATGAGCAAATAAAATCCTTATACTGTAACGTGGGAGCCACAGGTTACACCAAAATGTTAATTTATATGCTTGTTTCTATAATGGGAAAATCTCATCTTGGTTAATATTAAATATCCATCCCCCTACTCAAAATAAATCTTAAAAACTCTAACAACATATAAAAAGAACATTTATGAGAAAAATAGTGTTACTATTTATACTTTGTACTTGGGCCCTCAAGATGTTACACACCAAGTAATACTTTTAACTGTATATGGATGAGGATTCAATATTCAACAAAAAATATTTTCCAGGTCATGTCAGTTATTGTTATGTTTGGAAATCACTTTAAAATCAACAACTCAAAATGATATTTTTTAATTGTAATTTGTGCAAGATATATGATTTTAACCAAAATAACCAAGAACCTCATTGCAAACTATGCCTTAAATCAGCATTAATGAGTATGGCTTGCAAGTCATTCATTCATTCAGTACAGATTTTTATTGAGTATCAGATTTTGTACTTAGGCCTATTGATAAAAATTTGGCCTTGCCCTTTTCCTTAAGGGACACAAGAATGTAAATCATTTTAGATTTCATTAAGTAAATCAACTCAGTGACCTTCAGCAAATTAGTGTTAGCTTGGTAGTACTTGCTTTCCTCATCTGTAAAATCAAGACAAAAATGTCTATTTTATAAAATTCCCATGAGGATTGAATGAGGAAAATTTATTAAAGAAACATCTGGCCTTTAATAATAGAATCTGTCATGAGTAATAATACAAGGTATATTGGGTCCGGTAGACTGGAATTTGAATGATTTGATTATCTGCCATACTGGTAGTATAAATGAGTTCAGTGATGAATAAACATACAATAGAATTCTTAGAAATCTTGCAGAGGATATATGTACCAACTGAGCCTCTGAGATGAACAAATTTTTATGTAGATGTGAGGATTTAACTCTGTTGTTTTGTTGCTAATGCTGAGAGGTTAACAAGTTTGGAGTAGCAGGGTTCTACTCTCAGATCTTCCCAACAAAGGCCCTGGAGCAAAAGACAACTGAGCCCTCATCTTCTTGTAGTTCTTTACAAATAGGTGTCCATACAAGTTCCTTCTGTAACTCCATACTTTAACTAATTAATCCTGTTAACCAGGTGCTAAAATTTGTCTCTGCAATGCTGAATGAGAGACTGTGTTGTCCATGTATAAATATAATAAATCACTTTCCATTTTTATGTTTCTGGATACCCTGATGTTCTGTGGCAAATCTTAAACCCAACATAATCTACCACACTTCTGTTTACAAATATCTTTATTTTTGATGTACAGAGGAAGCAAGTGAAAGGTGAAGTTATCTCCTGCCTCTAGTCTCCTTCACTTCCCTATAATGAGTGATATTTCTATGTTTAGGGGTCATTAACATATCATTAACATTTACCATCTTTAACTGCCCACTCTGAATTACGTGAATTAAATTGTTCATGGTGTAAGGTACAAGAGGGAGAAGGAACTTCAGGAAACTAGAAACTAAGGACACCTTAGTCATTTTCACATGCATGCAAAACATTGCTCTTGCTCTGTTTGAGGGGCAGTATGGTTGGGGAAAAAGTTGTTTTAGGAACCAAACAAATAGGGATTTGAATATCTGCTTTGATAATTACTAACTCTGTAACTTTAAATGTTCTTCTTTCCTTTTCAAAGGCTCAGTTTTATTATCTATAAGATAGAGACAATAATGTCTACATTTGGAACTTTTTTTTTAAAGATTTTATTTATTTGAGAGAGAGAGAGTGAGAGAGAGCATGAGAGGCGAGAAGGTCAGAGGGAGAAGCAGACTCCCTGTGGAATTGGGAGCTCAATATGGGACTCGATCCGGGGTCTCCAGGATCATGACCTGAGCTGAAGGCAGTGGCTTAATCAACTGAGCCACCCAGGTGCCCCATTTGGTTCTGTTTTTAGAATTAAAGGCACATATGCAATATCTTATGTTCCAGCAACTCTGTACTTACATACTCTAAAGAATATATGCTCTAAAGTATATTTATATATATATATATACATATATACTTTCAAGAATATATCCTTGATACAAGTATAAAGGTATTCAATATATCATTGTCTATAGTAGAAAATTTAGAAAGAACCTAAATCTTCATCAAAAGAGGAATGAGTAAATAAATGCAGCATGTTTATGAGCTGTAATACAGATATGTCTATGTATATATGGATACAAAAAGATATAAATAGATCTCAGAAGCATTGAGTGAGAAAAGTAATTAGCAGAATAGTACTTATGATATGATACCACTTATGTAAGTTCAAAGTGAAACATACATTAATAAATATTTCTCCAGGATGAATATATTTATAAAATAAATGAAAAAAGTAAACTGGAAATATGCATACCAATTTTATAATAGCAGTTCTCTTTGGGAAGGAACAATAATGATATTCATAAGGAAATTTAATCTCTATCAAAAGGAAATTTACTGTTAGTAAAATTTATTTCATATTTCATAAAAAGCTTCAAAATAAATATAATAAAATGTTAATATTGTTCAATTCTGGGTAGTGAATATATGAGTGTTTATTAATTTCTTCTCTTCACTATGTTAAATACTGGATATCCCTAAAATAGCCTGTTGTTTAGACAAAGCTGAGTTTCTTACTTCCCACACTGAGTAAGAACTTTAAGTCATCAATGTTTTAGCAGTGTGCCAGAAAGGAATAGCAACATTGAAATAGTAATTGAGATTTTGAAGTCTGGTGTAGGGTAGGTGTTTCAATTAGAGGAGTGGTTAGGATCACTAACTAAATTCTGGATTGTTAGATACAGAAAGATTTTGAGGGTACGTGGGTCAAAGAGTCTGGATGTATAAAGTGTCATTTCTTGCTTTTTTTGCTGAAGAGTTGATGGGCTACCCAGGAAGTTCCTGAAATTTTCAGTAAATATTATAATCAATCTAACTTACCAGATAAAAGTTTCTTAGAATAGTAAGTTATGACATTAAAGACGGTGGATAGTAAAGCCACGTTAATGTAGACAATAAGGTATGTTTTGAGTTTTCTCATCTATAAAATTAAGCCTTTGCTTTGTAGGTTCTTTTTGGCTTTTTTTTTTATTCACTTAAAATATAGTAAAAGCATTTTTTTGTGAAGAACATATACACTGATGTATTCTTCACTAGCTGACTTTGAAAAATGATCTACAATAGGAGATGGGAGACAGTTGTGTGTCTTTTAGGGTTTCATGACAAACAAAACCCGTAGTGTGGGTGAATAGATAGAGAGAAGGAGAGAGAGAAAAAGAAAGAGAGAGAGAGTGAGAGAGAGAGAGAGAGAGAGAGAGAGAGAGAGAAAGCGATGTGTAGTTATATAGATATAGACTTATAACACAATTTGTCACAGGGATTTGTAGAATTAGATCGTGGGAGCTGGCTAGGCAAATCTGAAATCCTCTGGCAGGATAGAAAGTCTCAGGCAGCGGCTTAAATTGTAGACCTTGGCTACAGTTTCTTCTTTCTCATAGAAACCTTAGTTCTAGTCTTATATAAAGCCTTGCAGCTAACTGGATCAAACCCACCTAGATTTTTTAGGGTAATATCCTTAACTAATAGTCAGTCAACTGACTGTAAATAGTGACCACATTTACAAAATACGTTCACAGAAAAACCTAGATTAGTGTTTAATCAAAGAACTACGGATGATAGCCAAGCCAGGTTGACACATTAAATGAACATCACAATTTTTAAACACAACCTTTCCTATATTTTATCCACTGCTCTATATGCCTGCAAATATAGCAATTGTGTATGCTGATCCAAACATAAATTTCCATAAGTATTTACATAAAATCTAGTAAAAGCTCTGATAAGCAGAAACAGTAAGTGAACAAACTTTAGCTGGCATTAATTAGCCATTCTTTCTGAATGGAGGCTGGGCAAATGCCTTTATTATACTGAATTTAATGTGTTTGACATAGATTATTATATAAATTATAATAATGCATCCTTTTAGCATAGGAGGAGAAAAAGAAACAATGCTTAAGAATGTTTCAGAATTAGCCACATGTAAATTTACAAAAAAAAAAAAAAAAAAAGCAAGAAAGAAAGGAAACAAACATCTCTACAATAACCCTTCTTTCTTAAATCCAAATCCATGTATTAAGTGACTAATGTTAATGTGTTGGGCTAAGCATTGTGGATGACACAAAGATGACTTTTTATGTAACACTTGCTTTGTAGCAATGACATACTAATGAGAAAGAGAGTCAGAAACCTGTGGTAAGAATTCGCATGTTGATTTGTATGTATGTGGGCTTCTTGAAGAAAAGAAAAAAATGTGTTCCTACAGAGTGCCAGTTACTAAGAAACAAGGCAAACAGGAGATATGGACCCTTTTCTCATGGAGTATACTATCCACAAGGAATTGCAGTATGACTCAAAGTTATCCATTCCAGCCATATTTTCCTTCTTTGCTTCCCTCAACTTGTCAGCTCCTTCCCCTAAGAGTACATTTTAACAAGGTATTCCTTTTCCCAGAAATGTCTCCCATCTCAGTTGTCTGTCTATCTTCCAGATTTCAACTCAAATATTATTTGAGTTCAAAGAAGCTTTTCCTGACCTCCCTTGACAAGGGCAAAGTCTCTTAAAATAGATACCTTTAGCACCATTTCACCTTATAACTCCTATCATTATTTTAGACTTCCATTTGTTTGTTGAATATTTGAATAACTACTGCTTACCAACTAGAAAGGAAACTATGAAGTTAAGAGACCCTATCTGTTTTATTTACCATTGTGTCCTTAACTCAAAGCTCAATGCTGACCTTTAAGTGGATCTTTAACAAATATTTGCTCAATGAAGTGACCACTGTTGCCTGTCCAATAGCAACAGGCTCGTACATGATTTCATAAATCCAAGATTTATTTATATATCATAGTCGAGTAAGGTTACTTTGTGAAAGAAGTGCATTTGAAGTGATCTGAGTGTTGTCCATGTTGCATTCCCTTCAATTATCTGATGAGTAGGAAATATTTATATTTATGCCATAATTTTCTCAAAGTATGGAGTATAAGAGTTATATCAACAGGATTTCTTATAAATAAAAGCATGGCTAGCTGGAAAGGAAAAATTAGAAATATTTCTTTTCCGAATTTGCTTTCCACGTTTCTCTTTCTCCTCCTTTTCCTAACCTTGTGGCCATTTGGCTCTCCTTAGCACCTCAGAGATTTCTCATAGAAAGAAAGAATAAGACTAAAATGGACTTGGCCAAGTTATCTATGTTAAAGTCAGATGTCGACCGCCTTCCCAAAGAGAAACCGAGGACGCTCAGGATAATGCAAATCACACAGCGAGGTTTATTTCTAGCTAGCTAGGGTCCAAGCATCTGTCCGGCACAGCGGGTTTCAGCAAGGCCCCCGAATGCAAGGGTCTAGGGGTTTATATGCGTTTCAAACAGCAAGCATGAGTCACACAGTAAATTTTCTTGGTTGAGTGAGGTGACACTTTAGTCCCCTCCCCAGTTCCTGAATTGCCCACACATTTCAGGAACTGGGGCAAGGAAGCAAGATGCACAAATAGTTCATTGACTTATCTGCCCCCATTTGGTAAACACAGGCCTTGCAAAGGCATCAATCACCAAGGGGTCTTAGATATGCAGAGGCCTAAATCGCCAGAGAGTTTCAGAGCCTGTTCTGCTGGCCTTGAGGCTAAGCAGGCCCTAACAATCTACTTATCAATAAGACCTCAATATTGGATGTAAAGATAAAACTAAATTCTTTGTATAGTAATGCCTTTTTCATTTTGATCATGTTATTATAATTTTTGATATATCCCAATAGGCTAGAGAGACTATTATCTCCAAATTAACTATACAAAATATTGTGAGTAAGTTTATGGCAGGAAAGTCTTATCTATATCCAGTCACTTCAAATTCTTTATTTGGGATGGATGGAGGCCAGGTATGATATGGGTTTCAAGCTATCATCAGCATTGATTAAAATACATCAAATATTGGGGGCAGCTGGGTGGCTCAGTCTGCTAAGCATCTGCCTTCAACTGAGGTCGTGATCCCAGGATCCTGAGATAGAGACCAATGTCCAGCTCCCTGCTCAAGAGGGAGCCTGCTTCTCCCTCTCCCTCTGCTCCTGCTTGTGCTCTCTCGCTCAAATAAATGAAATCCTTAAAAAAATAAAATAAAATAAAATAAAATAAAATAAAATAAAATAGGTTAGAATTGTGTTGCATAGTAACTATTTTTTAATTAATGTTTTCACTGTGTGTTTGAACCATTTTCCTAAAATATATTCAAAAATGTATTGTTTACTACTTTACACAAAATCTGAAGCATTTCAGATTATTGTTTTCTTTTTAAAAAATTATTATTTTTGCTATAGTTTACTTATTTGTTCTCCTCTGGAGTGTCTAGCGCTGGGACACAAATAAGAGGACTATTTTTTTTGTTTGTTTTATATATAAAATTGAACTGCTATTTAGGGTAGTGTTGTAGATAATGCACAGAGGTACAAGAGCCCCTGGCTCTGGGGGTCCCAGAGACCAGGTTCAGTCACTCACTGCTGACAAAATCCAAAGGCAGAAAAAGGAGTGATGGAGAGATCAGAAACAAATTTATTTCAGTGAGGCCAACACTGGGAAGCAGTGGACTCACATCTCAAAGATTGCCCCCAGAAGGATGAAAAGGCTTCCAGGTTTATATATGCAAATGTGTGGGGGTAAAAGTGGCAGATAAGTGCAGGAAGGCAGTGAAAGTCAGATGAATCTTCATCTTGGAGTCTATCCCAGGAGGGGTCTGTCTGGCTCAGGGCAGTCCCTATTGTTTGTTTGTGAGGGTAGTTTTGATTCCCATCAGGGAATGCTTTGCTCTAGAGGTTCTGCCTAAGCCTAATGCCAAGCCGGAAAGAAGAAGCCAGCTGAGGTCAAATGGAGGCATCCAGAGTTCTCTTTCAGCATGGAGGTTAAGTCTCATAGGGAAACATTTGATATAGAAGAATCTTGGAAATACTCCCAAAAATCAATGGCATTGTAACCCCCCTTTATTAGATTTTCTTAGAACTATTCCCATGAGATGAATTCTAAATCTCCAATACCTGGAGCAGACACATGAATGTGTGTAAAAGATAAGTATAAACCTATTTTTCTTGGTGTACATGATCGCCATACCCATAAAATATATATGCATAGGGATATTTATTACTTTGTTATTTACTTATTGAACTGCACTGATATTTTGCGCTGTAAGAAATTATTGTAATTATTTTTTCATGGTGAGTCTGTCTGGGCAACCTCTGGCTTAAACTCCTGCCCACTGCATTCTCTAAACCATTTCCATAAAGAAAATTAGATGAGTAGGAAAGGAGGATCTACCATTCAGTTGTTTTTCTTCTTGGGCATATAGAGTATCAGATTACAAATTATTTTTCCTGGATGTAAGGAGAAAACACACTATTCTGTTTGGTGAGGCTGGGAAGTATCAACTAAAACAATCATTATCTATCCTCCTTTATGGAACATGTATTCTCATCATAAACCACCACCCCCCTTTATGTTTGCTTGTCCTTAGCCTAGGATGTGTGATACAGTAGAACCATCATCACTTTGGCAACAAAAATAACATAATCATAGTGACGACTTTTTAAGCACTTAGAATATGTCAAGCACTTGTAAAATGCTTTGCATTAATCATCTCACAATAATCATTTCTGTAAGGGTATCTTTATCCTTCTTTTCTACATACAGAAAGTGAGCCTTGTTGAGAGAAGTTAGTTGCTTGTGATTAATAGTAGAGTGGGATTCAAATCCAAGTTTATCCTATTCCAAAGCCATATTAAACCATAACCAGAGCAGCTGATTTCATATAGTAATTACCTGACCTCAAGCTAAGATCAGGGAATAAAACTGGTGCTCTTTCAAGCATGGAAAATAGAGGGAAAAAAAATCAGAACCTGGGTACTCCTGAGAAATGCAGGCCCAATTAGGACGCAGCAGTCAGCTCTTCTAAGCACCTAGGGAACACAAGAAGCAATTCCGGCTCTGTGCCAATCCTGCCTTGCTATTAATTATTTCCGAATCTTTAAATGCTACTTTTCAACAGCAATGCCACTGATATACTAGGTTTTCTAATTTGTGAAATTGTTTTTGTGTTGTAATTCACTGGATTTCCCATGCTAGTTTGTTGTTAAATTTGTATGTATGGCATACTTGAAATAGAAGTGCATCATAATCTTAGCAAAACATCCAACTCTGCATTTTAGGGCCCATATCACTGAAGACTAAGTAATTGGAGCCTTCAGGCACTTTGGGCTGAATAACTTTGTTTCTGTTAAATACAAATCAACATTCCAGTTATCCATTGTTGAACTAAATATTCTCAATTAAGATTTATTGCTCAGTCTTGGATACATTAAGTGCTTAGAGCAGTTTGCATAACAGAGGATTTTAATTTACTACTTAAAGCCATTTCCATGTTTAAAATGTTTACGTATTATGAATTTTTTCTTATCCCTTAAGCCTCATAGAAAGCAACTTAGCTTGTCAATCAGCATTATCCTTCATGGTTTATTCTTAAGAATCGAGTGCACCATGTATTTTATTTTCTTGATATTTTCCCTTCATTTTCAGTGTAATCCCAACCAAAAGTCATTTGCTTACTCAACCTGCAAGTACACCTTTTTTGAAACCTACCAAACTTTTTTTATTAATTATTATTTAATCATGCCAACCCATATACTGTCTACTGTGAATTTTGAACTCTGTTCATTGATAACATTCATAAGCACTTTTTATCGCATCAAAAGAATTCAAGGGCCCCCACTTTTTAAAAGTAAGGTTAAAATTTTTTTTCTGTATATATTTTCTTGCTCGATATATGCAGTTATTTTAATGTACTTATTTTCAGCACACTCACTTTTACTATGTATGGAATATAATCAGTACATAAAAGTCATGCTCCCCAAAAGAAATATTAAGAAAAGCTTACAAAAAAGGCCAGAGGAATTAACAAATGGATATTAAAATTACACATTAATATACACAAATAATGTAAATTTATTTTTTATCTCATTTGTTTACTCATTCTTTTAAATGTGATCAAATGTAAAAAAATGTTATTAAAAAAAGATTATGAAGTGTATAATAGGTGCCAGAACGTGAAAATAAAACCTGGGGATACATTATCAGGAAGGTCATAGTCCAGTGAGGTAAAAAGACAGAAATAATTACAAAACATTTGATGCAGTGTTGTTCATGAGTACTGTACCCAGACACCATAAAGGTAATATAAATAGGTACTGAAAATAGAGACAATCAATTCTCTGTGAGCAAGAAAAATAGAGAAAAGTGTAGTACTCAAATTGGTAATATTTGAAATTTCAACTGGAGCTGGAAGAAAAAATATACTTTTGTTTTTAAGGCAGGGGCAAAAGAAAAGGGGCTTACCTTATTCTTAGTAAAAAGGAAAAATAAGCATACAAGGCACAAATGTGATATGTCTAGAAAATTCTGAATTCTTCTGTGTGTCTAGGGTAAAAAAATCTAACACGGGAATGTATAGGATTATATTGACAGGAAGTATCATTTTAAAATATTAAAATGAGGGGCGCCTCAGTGGCTCAGTTGGTTAAGCGACTGCCTTGGGCTCAGGTCATGATCCCAGAGAGCCGGAATCGAGTCCCATATCGGGCTCCCCAACTTGGCAGGAAGCCTGCTTCTCCCTCTCTCACTCCTGCTGCTGTGTTCCCTCTCTGGCTGTGTTTCTCTCTGTCAAATAAATAAAATCTTTTTTAAAAAAATAAAATAAATAAAATATTCAAATGACACAATCCAGTGCTTTTAAAAATTTTTTGTTCTATTTTACCCACTTAGCTAAAATAAAGTTTTGGTGAATTATAAAGCTATAGACATTAAACCTTTTAAAGTGATCTTTTGGGATAAAACACTGCACAAGAAAAGTTGTCACCGAGTCTTATCTTGCTTCCAGTTTTGCCTGTGCTATTTTCACAAGTCACATAATTTTTTGTCAATCATCAAGAGCTTGAAATATAGGATAAATTATCTGAGATAAAATGATTAATGCAAGGGAGGATGAGGGAGATGCTGAAATCTTAGCCCCGTGAGATAAATAACTAATTAACTTAGTTCAGTAACTGTTTGTTGTCAGTGACTGCTTAAAGCAGAATGAATGGAGAGGGATGATTTCAAGAAAGAATTTAGATCTAGTTAAGATAATAATAGTATAGATACTTGCAGTGGAGGAAAAAAAAACAAAAACAGCCAACCCTCTCCTCACCCCCCACCTTTTTTTTTTTTTTTTTAAACCTTTCTCTGGGTAGGGACCTGGAAATTAAGTTGACAAATGACAAACTACCCAGAGAAAAACAGTTTATTAACAAGAATAACACACATGTATGCAGGGAAACTCACTGATCAGTAACCCAAGGAGTGGATAGAAGTTGGGCTTATATAGCATCTTTTTTTTTTTTTTTTTTTAAGATTTTATTTATTTGACAGAGACACAGTGAAGAGAGAGAGCAGAAGCAGGGGGAGCTGGAGAGGGAGAAGCAGGCTTCCCGCCGAGCAGGGAGCCCAATGCGGGGCTCAATCCCAGGACTCGGGGATCATGACCTGAGCCAAAGGCAGATGCTTAACAACTGAGCCACCCAGGTGCCCCAAAATCTAAGCATTCTTAAGAGATATTTTTTGAAATAGCCTGATAGTAAATAGGCAATTAACCCCATTCTACTTCCTCATGGAACAACCATGCTCCTTTGGAGCTAAAAATTCAGTGTTTCAGAAATAGTTTTGCCTCCTAGAAATTATGCCTTTTCTGGTGAACTCTGAAAAGATCTCCATGTTGGAGTATCTAGAACATTATAATTCTTCTACAGGTATAGTGAGGGATGTAATTTTATATTTCTTCACCTTCTGGATATTTTCAATAGTCAGTTCCTACAACTATCACAATCCTAGATGCAGGAGGAGTTATATTCTATTGTCTGAAGAAAATGCTATAAGGAGAATATTTAAAAGATTTCAGTGTTATTTTTTAAAAGATTTCAGTGTATCTATACATGTCTAGAGTCTTTAAAGTTAATCATCTATGTTTTACTATCCATAGTATGCCTTCTTCACCATCTTTATCTTTAATATTCCTCTGTCTCCAAAGAGATCTCCTCATAATATACTTCCAGGCAATATTTAAAAGGCATTATTAAACTTATTACATATTCAAATTTGAAGGTTTATAAAAACATGTGACTTTTATTTTTTATTTTTTTCAAGATTTTTATTTATTTATTTGACATACACACAGACCATAAATAGGCAGAAAGGCAGGTAGAGGGAGAAGCAGGGAGACCGATATGGGACTTGATCCCAGGACCCTGAGATTATGACCTGGGCCGAAGGCAGCCATTTAACCGACTGAGTCACCCAGGGGCCCTCAAAACATGGAATTTTCAAAAGGAATTTCTTAATGTTTTTATTCTAAAATCACCTGAATATATATATATATATATTTTTAATACTGATTTCTGGGACCAACCCGAACCAATTAAGTTATAATTTCTGGGAGTAAGCCTGGGAAACTATATTTTTAATAGTTTTCCAGATAATTGTAATGCATAGACAGGGATGAAAAATTTGAAATGAAATTTGATGTCAGAAAAATATTAGGAAATTACCATCTCTAGAAAGCATTAATTTAAAAAATTCCTTTTTTCTATATATGTGCACTTTTGCCTTAATTTCATGTAGCACAGCAAGCACATTGATGAATTTTGAGTCATTTAAGCAAGAAATGAGACACACAAGGTGAACTTTCCAGTATTATTTTTTTAATTATTAAAAATATTTAAAAGATTTTATTTATTTGAGAGAGAGAGAGTGAGCACACACAGAGAGAGACAGCGGGAGAAACAGACTCCCCACTAAGCAGACAACCAGAGAGAGGGCTCCATCCTAGGACACTGAGATCAGGACCTGAGCGGAAGGCAGATGCTTAACTTACTGAGCCATCCAGGAGCTCCTGAACTTCCCAATCTTAATTGTGACAAAATGTAAAACTCAGTGGACTTCATTTATTTAGTAATAGATGGAAATATAGTTAGACTATATATTTTTCTAAAACAATATTATATTATATCAATGTATTTCTATTATAAGAACAATTACATAATTTTGGCAAATTACATTGTGTCAATTACAAAATATGCTGGGCTACTTAAATCAAGATGGTAAAATAATACATTAAGGGATATCTTTTGGCTTAAAATGAAAAGGGTCAGAATGAAAGGATATGGATTAACTCTGCATTGTTAGAAAAATAGAAAAGATAGGAGAAAAGATAGATTTTTCTTTTCATAAAGGTTTTTAAATTTAAATGGTGACTTTTCTTCCTTTGATATACCTGTTATATTATTGAATCTAGGTTTCCTCTTTTGATTACCAAATCCAGATGATATTAAAAATAAATGTGTTGGGGCGCCTTGGTGGCTCAGTTGGTTAAGCTACTGCCTTCGGCTCAGGTCATGATCCCGGAGACCTGGGATCAAGTCCCACATCGGGCTCCCTGCTCGGCGGGAAGCCTGCTTCTCCCTCTCTCAGTCCCCCTGCTTGTGTTCCCTCTCTGGCTGTGTTTCTCTCTATCAAATAAATAAAAAAATCTTTAAAAAAATAAATAAATGTGTCTTGTAGAAATGTCTATATTAATAGTGGTATATTCTGCAGAAATATCTGAAGATGTTTTAATCTCAGTTATCCTTACCCATCCTGAGGATCTTTTAGTGCAAACATAATCAGTTTCTTTGCATAGGTTTTAGGACACTTTTTAAAACATGCTTATATTTGATCTGTTTTCTCTTGGCTATTGATTTAGCGTTCTAAAATCACTGAGTAGTTTCAACTACATCAAAACATTCTCAGTTTACTGCTTTGTGATTCATCTTTTGAAATAGCGCAACAGAGACTCGATTCAGAAATTATTCCAATAAATGGACACCAATTAATTCTTCAATGTTATTAAGACCTAAGTGTATGAGAACAGCAAAATAAAAAATCTTGTTGTGAAAACATTTACATTAAACACTTTAAAAATCTGTACTTCTAAACATGCATGTATCTGTGAATTTTAAATGCTATCACCAGTTTCTTGAATTCATAATAGGATTTTAAGAACACTTCAGTTCAGGGCACCTGGGTGGCTCTGTCAATTAAGCATCTGCCCTCGGCTCCAGTCATGATCTCAGGGTTTGGGGATGGAACCCCACATTGGAAACTCTGCTCAGTGGGGAGTCTGTTTCTCCCTCTTCCCCCTGTCATTATCTCTGTCTCTCAAATAAATAAATAAAATCTTAAAAAAATATTTCAGCTCTATTTTATAAACCCAGGAATAAACATGCTCAAGAACATTCATAGATTAAGCTAATACATTTAACAGAAGAGAAGATACATAAGTTATGTGACATATATGAATATGCAGGAACTTAATTATTTTTTTCTGTGAATCTTAAAATGATTAATCCTAAGCTATTCTATCATAATATTGATGTGAAAACCTAAGCCATGCCAAGTAGACTTTTTGAATCATTGCCCCTCTTCCCTTTTGTCATAGCATGTGTGTATAGGTAGTGTATTAAAAAATTCTGTTGTGGAGATAATTCAGCTTTAGTAGGCAAAACTCCTTGAAGACAACTTATAACTTTCATAATGAAATTAATTAAATGACCCATTCATCCATTTAGTGTTTATAAATTTTCCTCTGTTCTCTAAGCATTGGGTTCAGTATTGAAGATCTAAGCTTACTACTATACTGCTTCTTTTCTTTAGGCACTCAGAGTCCATGAACAAAACTGTTGAGTAGTAAACTCTGGGGAACTCTGACCCCAACACAGTACTTCCCTGCTCTATAAAATGACTGCTTTATACAGCCTATGTTAGAGTCCAGAAATCACAGGCTGTTAGTCGGTCAGAAAGTTCTGACACTGTGGGTTAATCTGGAGTTGGGCACATTTGGTATTAATGTACCTTTTCCTTCAGAAAGAAAAGGGTTGAGAAAACTTAGACAAATTTGATCCCTTTAGAAAGGCCAGACAAGAATATTGATTTTAAAAATCAAGGTGAAGAAAAATAATAGATTAGTCTGTTGAAGGCAAGAGTGAAGTTAGTGGTGTGAAAGCAATTCCTTTACTATTTCTGCAGATGGGTCACAAATATGACTCTTTAGGTTCTTTGCAACCAAAGCAAAGAGAGAAATATGGTCAGTTACAATTTTATATTTTCTACTATAGCTTTTTCTGGCACTGAGTCCTGAAAGAAATTTCTCCCATGTGGCCTTATATAAAGAGGTCACTATGTGATATATTATTTCAGACACTATATCCCGGGAAGTTTAAGAGTGGTTTTCCTATGGCTACTTCTTAAAGCATCCTTCATTTAGATTAAGGGTACAATGCCAGAGCTCAATTCAGCAACAGATTAAGTGAGGGACAAAAAACGGTGATCTAAAAATGTAGATAGCTCTCTGATGGTTTGGCTTGGATGGGAGATAAAATTTGCAATATCTAGAGGGATAGATAATGGCTTAGAAGGAATTTTTTATAAATGTATTAATTCACTTCTTGATGAAAATTTGACTACATATACAATATACTTTGTATATTTTCTACCGTAAATCTCTAGTAAGATATTCTTCATTGCTGATTAAAGATAGAGTTATATGATTTAGATAGCTAACTAAGTAGAAGAGAAAATAGAAAACATCTGAACAATAAGTGGTCTAAACCAGGATTTTTACTAGGAAAAATTCATGGAGGTGACTCTACCTACAGAATAACTGAACTTTTTCTGATAAAAAAGTGGATGATGGATGACCTTCAACCTGAAAATATTACACCAAAGAATATGAATGTGATAGTTTTTTATTATTTTCTAAAGTATTTAAAGCCAGTCACCCACAGTAGTCATGAAAAGAATACCTGAAAACTTTATCCCTGAAATGTCTAATTTTATTTATTAGATTTATTTTGTAACTTTCAAACTTCTATTGGTAAAACATGCCAATAAATCAATAAAGAGCTGTATATTATATAGACTTGTAGTATTATTTCTACTTGATTAAAACGGGTGTGATAAATCATTTCCCTGGATTGGGACTCTCTGTAGCTGGAAATATTTGGACTATATTTAACTCTTTCTCAATGTACTGGAACTCATGTGATTCTTTCCAACTGTCTTCTTCCTTCCTCCCTGCTCCTCCTCTTCCTCCTCCTTCTTCTTCTTCATTTGTCTTAGTTTTTTTTTTTGTTTGTTTCTTTTTCTTTTGTTTGTTTCTTTTCTCTGTTTCTTTTCTTAAATAGGGAAGGGATATTTTGTTTTGTTTTTTGTTTTGTTTTGTGTTTTGCTTCCTTAATTCTCTAAGGAAGAGTCCAAAACTAATTTATTGTACTGTATGCCTGAATATTTGTCCACATGTGCTTTTCCACAAGTAGCTGTGGGTCATAGAAGATCAACATGGAACCATAATTATTGTTATAACATGAATCCTGAGCCAACTGAGCATGCCGGTAATTAAGTAGATACTGTACCAAGAATCCTCGGCAATCAAAATATACATATCATGAGACCTTTGAAAACCACGAATACCACTGTAACATATGAAATTGTCCATAAAATGCAATAAAGCTAACCTATAGTGATATACTATGATGTGGCGATAATGATCTTAAGCCTTTGGCTTGGTTCCCTTACTAGATAGTTGGTTTATCATCCCAAGACAGATCTTAAATAAGCCCAACTCAATTCCATGCTTCAGTGACATTAGAGTTTTTTTGAATACTACTTTTGTTATTTACTTGAAAGTCATTGAAATCAACAACTTAAATATACAATTGAACTGCCTAAAGTGAGTTTTACTGAAAGTAGGGGGGAATTAAAAATTTCATCAATTATATTATTTTCCCAAAAGAGTATTATGTATTAAAATTTTTTGAGGCAAAGCAGTGTAATGAGAAGGGCAGGCAGTTAATGTGAAAATCGAAACTTTGTTAAACTTTCTGTAAGGTCCACTTGCTAGCTATGGACCCAAGTAGATTTCTTAACTATTCTAGGTATTATTTTTTTTTTTTTATGAAATGATACAGTCATTGCTGTCAGTGTCACAGATTATCGCGGTAACCAACACAGGTAATACTTAAGTGCCTGTGAAAGTATATTGTTCCAGAGATAGTTAAAACAGTATTTTTCCCTATTAGCCAGATCTTATTTTTAAAGACAAAAATTTCAGCTTGCAACTTATTTTTTCCCCTCAAATCTAGTGGTAGTTGAACATTACTATTTAAGTGGCTACTGTTATGTGCAAACTGTATAATTTAATTACAGGTCTATCGATAGACTATGTGGAAAACAAGCTTTATTGGATCAGTTCGGGAAATGGAACCATAAATAGATGCAACCTGGATGGTGGTAATTTAGAAGTAATAGAGTCAATGAAAGAAGAATTAACAAAAGCTACAGCCCTAACCATCATGGGTAAGTGTAATCGTTCTATAGCTAGAATGCTATATATTGATTGGGGGTTGATTAATTATCACCTGTTAAAAGCTTAGAAAAGTTACTGCTCCATTAACACCAGAAGCACATCCAAATTATACATCTGTATGTGGGACTTTTTTTTTTTCTTCTTTTTTTCTTTTTTTAACTTTAGCAAACAGACTTGTAAGATTATCCAGATCAGGGACTTTGTACTATTTACAATACAAACTTTACCGTTATTGATTCTTGGCTGTGACTTGTATTATTTTATGATTACTTTCTTTGTTCTACTGCAGTGTAAGGGCCTTGTATATTTGTCAAATTAAGGCCAAATCTGGCTTATCTCTGCTTATAAAGGATAGCTTGATTCACATAGATAATTCAAAAACCAAGGCCACAGGGCCCATTGACCAAGAATGAAATTATTCTCCCACAAATAATTCTTATTTTAAGGGATGAGCAGTCTTAGTGTTTTGAGTCTCATTTCCGTTCTTTTTTTGGTTCAGTCTTTGGGGGGAAAAAGATGCTAGATGAAATAGACAATTAGGAAGCTAATAGGGAGGTATGGCTTTTCATAGAACAAAAAATCAACTTCTACTGTATTGATATTAGAAGTTGATTTTTGAAATATGAATTGTAATACAAAGTAGTTTGAGCTTTAGAGAAGATGTAAGAATAGGTACCATAAAGAAGTGCTTTTTGGTGAAGATTCATTTTACTTAATGAATGGCTGGCTCTAAAATGACATTCGTGGTAAGTCAGCAGTATGAGGATTAGCTCTTCCATATAGAATTTCAGTATTTATGTTTGGTTACAGGAAGTCAGAAAACTGATTCTAAATATGAGGTATTCTGGAAAGCATATATGTGTGTGTGTATATATACTATATACATAATTATATGTATATATATAAATACTATATATGTAACTACACTATTTATGAAAAGTCAATGTGAATGTATTTCTAAGTATTAATATAAGTAACAAATTAAGTCTTTTAAGTCAATATTCTATAATATTTACTTCTTATCCTTTCCCAAATTGAATGCTATTTATTTTTGGTTTTGTTTTCACTAATGACTGTTGATTAATATATAAAGTTTAAAAGTAAATAGTTGTTAATTGAGAAAGATGTGAAAATTTATTCTCTACTAAAAAAAGTGTTTTTGTCACCTTTTATTTCAATTAGATTTAAAATATCTGAATAAAAGTGAATAAGGTTTAGACATTGCAAATTATTATTTAAAACAGGATGTGTCTGAGATATAAGAGAAAATCAAAATTCAGTTCCATTCAAGATATACTTAGAATCTTTTAAGTACAGACAGTGTACTTGTTTCTGAATATACACATAGACACTGTTCTCAAACAAAACAAAAAGAACATACATTTCTGTGAGGGAGAGAGAGAAAAAAAGATATTTTCAACCAGTCATCAATCACAAAGAATATTTCAGTTTCAATAGCTGAGAAATACAGTTAGTAAGTATATTGCCTTAATAAAGTTATGAGAATCACATGGAAATGCATGGGAATACACTTATAAAAATGTAGAGTTTTTTACAAACATCAAAGGTAGATTCTGTTGTCACTTAATTTCATCTTTAAACCACTTGAATTTTACCTCGTTGGACATTTGCAGGTATCTGACGTAGTGTGACATCAGATATTTAATAGCTTTTCCTATCATTTTATTCCTAAAAGGCTATCTTTCTACTATCATTTTCACCATTCTTTTTCTAATTATTTTTTAGAATTAGTTTCATTTTTTAAAGTTTTTCTCCAGAGGAGGAATTTAAAGTTGTAAAAAAAAATTATTTTTAATAATGTCCCAAGTTTCTTTCTAGATTTTGAACAATTCATATATTGTTTGTAGTATGTTATGTTTTCAGAAGTTAAACACACACGCGCACATGCACACAAGGATTGTATCCAACAAATAGGTTATTTTAAAGCATACATTTATTTATAATATTCTTATAAGGCAATAAGGAAAATAAGTTTATTTTATATTATTCAGCTTTGCCAAATTAACAAGAAAATTTTGTTTTATGTACACTTGTACATATTTTAAATCATCTGAGTAAAAATAGCAGAGTTTAAATTTTGAGACAATCCCCAAATCACCACCCACATTATGTTTTCAAAAGTTAAATTCCAATATACCATATGAAATCAACTTAAACTAGCAAGTAATACAGCCAAGGAACACAATAAATTAGAGGGGGAAATGTTAAAATATGTTAAAACATTTCAAAGAACATCAAAGAACAAAGACTTTTTAGTGAATCTATATGTATATATGTATACTAAAAAAATCATTTTCTCATAGAATCATGAAAAGCTTTATAAAGGCGTATTTCTGCTAAGGTGATTGCTACCTACCCTGCTGTTAGTAGGAAATGAATACTAAACTTACAGAACTCAGTGCTGTAAACAAAGCCTCAGAAACAGAGCAGTAGTCCCTTGTAGCAAAATAAAATAAAGGCAGTTAGTTTTGTTCCCTGATAAAATTGAAGAGTGAAAGTTTGGGGGAAATCATAATGCCTATATTGTGGCAGCACTGTGAAACTGATATGACATCAGCACCGCATGGGAACCCAACTTTGCATACACTGAAATTATTTTAACAAGTAAATGGCCATGTATGTGTACCCCTCCTGGTCACCATAATTTGATCAAACCTGAAAGATAAAAATAAATATAATATAACTATTTTTATTAAATAGTATAATAAAACTATTTTTCATTAAAAATTAATGTCTCTGTTGTCCACAATGCATTCAGTGGATATATCAAAATACATTTTTAGTTTGGATATTTGAAACCTAAAGGACAGTACATTAGAGAAGCTGGGGAGCCACCTCTATTTTACAAAGTTCTCTGCCTTGGCTCTGAACTTGCTCTGCTGCTCATATCCCCCTTTTTTTGAGAACCTTTCTTCTCTTTGTCTTTGGGGATGGAATAAAGGGTGGTGACCTGTTTCCTGCTGAGGCTAAGTATTATAGTCATATAAAAAAGGCAATATAAAAGTAAAACAGGAGAACCTTACAACGTACTATCCAAGGGATTACTAATGATTATAGCTACAAATGTTTAAGGAGCTATTATTTGCCTATGGTAATATTGAAATCGCACATCTAAAAAACAAGGAAATAATTGTGCTATGAAGCTACCTATTACATATCACTGTATTCCACCTCTTCAGACATACTACCTGGGCAATTATAACTAACTGGAAGTTTGTGTTTCACCAAGATTTAGAAGTAGTTTTTCTAAAATTGAATGAAAAATGTCTTTAGACAATTCTTATCAATTTTTTAAAAAACTTTATTTATTTATTTGACAGAGAAACACAGCTAGAGAGGGAACACAAGTAGAGGGACTGAGAGAGGGAGAAGCAGGCTTCCTGATGTGGGGCTCGATGCAGGGTCTCCAGGATCATGACCTGAGCCGAAGGCAGTGGCTTAACCAACTGAGCCACCCAGGCGCCCCAGTTCTTATCAATTTTTTAAACCGCAAGCTGATTAATTATAACTATTTAGAGTTGCCAGTTTTGAAAAGAACTTTGAAATATTAAGATCAGGTAAAGTAGAAAGTTAATAAAGCAATGATTTGATGATTTAATCAAGTCCAAGACCCCAAGATCAAGATTTCTATATCCAAATTTCACACTTTGATACTTCTTACAAGAATTAGCATTTAACTTCTGTCCCCTTGAGTGTGGGCTAGACTTAGTGACTCATTTCTCATGAATAAAATAAGACAAATGTGACGGTGTATGACTTTAGAGATAAGATCATAAAAGGCATGAGCCTTCCTCCTTGTCTCTCCTTTTTGGGTGGCTGACTCAGGGCAAAGCCTGCTCACAGGTCATGTCCACAGGTCATGTCCACACAGCAAGGAACTGGGATCTTTGGCCAATAGCCATGTAAGTCAGTCATCTTGAAAGAAGAACCTCCATCTCAGTTAAGATTTCAGATGACCATAGCCCAAGCCAATGCATTATAGCAACCTTAAAAGAGAGCCCTAACCAGAACCACCAACACACCTGCTCCCAAACCCCTGACCCGCAGAAACTGTGAGACGCAACAAATGTTTATTGTTTTAAGATACTGAGTTTTGAGGGTATTTGTTTAGACAGGAAAAAGGTAAGTAATTTATGTCTTTCCATCTATAGAACTTATTCACTTATAAACAATTACAAAATCAAATCCTTATTTAGTAGAATCAGAATAATTGACTAGAAAAGTGTGTCAGGTATAATAAAACCCAATCATTCCAATATCATGATCTGTAGAAACTGAGTCTAGACTTCAATATCCAGACTCACATGGGAATGGCAGGAAGTATGATAAAACTGGAGAAAGCTAATGCTTCACCTCCCAGACCCACTTATTTTTGCCGTGAAGAACATTAAACAGTTGTGCCAGATCTTTCATTTTGCAAGAGAGACAAAAAATCCAGTTAAAACAGAAAAACCTCACAAGTTTTAAATGTTAGAAAGTAGCCACATTAAAAAAAAAAAAAAATGCAGGCTAACATACAGTATAGGCTTACCCTGAAAATTAACATGATATAAACCAAGCAAACTAACAAAAACCACCATCACAAAACGTATTTGATTCAGCCATAGGAGTTAGTTCTCACCTCTGATTTGATCATCATCATTTATACTGGTGACTTTCAATTGTTGAGAGAAGAGGATAGAACTAAGGCAGCTAATGCCAGCTATATTAATAGAGGAGACGAGGTAAAACCAATCAATCAGCCAATCAATCACTTGGTAGAGCTGGCATAATTTACAGAGAAGTGTTCTCTCCTACAGGACAGGCCATATGATTGTCCACCAAGCTTTTTTTTTTTTTTAAAGAATTTTTATTTATTTATTTGACAGAGAGAGAGAGCACAAGTAGGCAGAGAGGCAGGCAGAGAGAGAGGAGGAAGCAGGCTCTCCGCTGAGCAGAGAGCTGGATGTGGCCACGACCCCAGGACCCTGAGATGCGACCTGAGCTGAAGGCAGAGGCTCAACCCACTGAGCAACCTAGGCGCCCTCCACCAAGCTTTTGGTCAAAATTGTTTGACCAGACCTTGTATTCTGCCTAAGGTATATAGATATGAAGAAAGTATGAATGTGAGGTCCACATCTTATTTCAGTTTAACCAAATTAGTCTATAACTTTAAACATCAAATTCCTCCCGACTAAAAAAAAAAAAAAAATAGGATGACCCTGTAGATTGTCGATTGTCTTTCTCAAACTGTCAGAGCTAATGCAAACAATAGTTTCTGCTTTCAAATACAATTGCTTGTAGCTCTAAAATTGTATCTACTACTTATTTGTCTTAGGTATTTTTCTCAGATATATAACCACTCTTTTTATGGGAATTTTTTTTTTATAAATATACTTCAGTTTCATGAAGTAATATTCTAGAACATTCTTACATGATTTTTAAGTTGTTTGTGCTATAAAATAGGTTACAGTCTGCTATGCCACATTTGACTATTGATTACCTAGATACAGAAATTTTTTGTTTGTTTTTGTTCAGATTTCCTCATAACTTTTGGCATTTTCCTGATCATTAATGCCTATATGACACAGTGAGGTAAACTTAATCAAGTTGCCATTCAATTTTAAGTGTCTTTGTGAAAAGGAGGAAGAGGTTGAAAGTATTGACTAAAATTAGGGTTTGTGGGTTATTTATGGATTATATTTAACACACTATTCCTTTTCACTGTCAGCATCTGTAGTTTGAGAGCAGAGTGTATATATTGTGTTCACATTGAAGAGAGACTTAGAAAAATCAATTCATGGTCCTGAGAGGAAAGACACAAATTAAACAAATGAACTAGCTAAAACAGACTTATTGGTATTTGAAGAAAATTAAGATGAAATTCAGGAAATAATAAGATGGTGACTTATCTGCATTTTGTATTTTTGGGGTGAGTCAAGGAGGATCTGGGGCAAATGGACCATAGATTTAAAATAGAAGTGAAGGAATGGGAATTACTTAAGCAAACTTAAAGAAATCTGTGTGTGTGTATATAGAAAATCCTTGGCACTTCTGGATTTAATGGTCAGCATCTTCTTTAATCACAGGCTGATGTTGATATAGTCAATTAAAATGTGTCATGTAGTAATTTATCAAGCTTTTCTAGGACAAGAATTTGAGTTCTGGGCATTGGCTTGAATTTAAAATTTCACCCCACACTCAAGTCTTATGAACTGTTTAGTCATTGTTCTTTGTTACAGCACTGAATATACAGTTGGTCTCATTGAGATTCAGTTGTACATCTAATTTTTGTTTTGTTTTCTGGTGCTATATGACATTTGGAAATCGTGTTTGTGATGGTATTTACAGATAAGAATTTCAAAGTACATGATATGTTCTTCTTGAATGTTGTATGAGGGGAAGACCTTCCTATGGTCTTTCTAGCTGGACTTGAAATGCCCAAATTCCGAGACCCCCCCCCCAAAGGCGACCACCAGAGTCCAGAGTCAAAGCCAAACGGCAAGGGTCGTTTATTGTGAGTTCGAACCCAGACCTCTGCGCACTCATTACCGGTGATGCTAAGAGGCCCAGTGCAGCAGATTTTACAGCTTTTTATAGATAGGCACAAACAAGTTCAGGACTTTTTGTGGTACTTGGACTCTTATTGGCTGACATTTAAATTTGAACACCAGCATGATCTGATTGGTTCCCACGCTTATTAACCGAAACCACGGAGGGGCACTCTCTCTTGCAACACCCAGCATGAAAGAGGAAGGGTGAGTCTTTCAACAGAGCCACATTCCTGGAGCCAAATGGCTATTATCTCTTGTTCTCATATCTGAAGGCGCGAAGAGAGGGGCCGTGTGATTACAGAGTGGCTATAGGAGGGCTGCTAGTGTTTTTCCACTTTCTTAGGGTCTAGCAAGCGAGTGTACAGAAGCCAGGTGGCTGTTAGAGGTATAAGGCATAATGGTCCTAATTTTATTTTTCACGCTCCTCAGACTTAGAATCAAATTTACATGGGACACATCAACAGGAAAAAATCAAATTTAATAGGTGTACATATGAGTGATGAAGTTTTGGAATATAGGTGAGGTTCAGTTGGGTGGAGTCTGGAACTGACGACCAAGAAGCTATTCTTGAGACATCTTTGGTGCAAAATGGTGGTTTAGTAAAGCACAGGGACAGAACTCGTGGGCAGAAAGAGCTGCTGCACTATGCCCCCAAGGAGTGACTGATTATATGCTCAGGAGTTGGGGAGGTAAAGACAAAGGGAATATCCAGAAGGACTGTCATATGCTAATGAAGACTCTCAGAATACTGGAGACCTGGTTTTGTCAAGCCAACGCTGTTTTTCCCTCTAATAAGGCACTAACATGAAGACAGTTGGAAGTTTCCTAGAGGAATGTCACACTCCTCCTATCACAGGTCCTTATTAATGAGCTTTAGGTTTAGAAGAAATTCAGCTTTGTTTACATTTTCTTCTGCCTCAGCCTCCCTCAATTTTATGGAGGGGAGGATGATGTTAGGGCTTCGAGAACTGAGTTATGGGTCCCTGGAAGTTAGGCTATTGATAAGAAAGCTTCTTCCTTGTAAATCACTAGGATATTTGTAAACTGAGAGAGACTCAGGTCTTGCAGGAGTGTGATCTCTATGAGTTAACTACTTGTTTTTCCTTTATGGCAGCCAGAAGTGCCTGAGGGATGTCACAAATATCCCATGGTGGGAGGGTGGGGAAGTGGGGTGGGGGGTGTCTCAGCTTTTGCTTTGTCCTCAGCTTGCCTTCTGTTCCCTCACATGAAATTCCAAAGACAGTGAGTCATATAAGTGGAACTTATATGAGCTCAGGAGAAGAGTAGGAGCCTAAGGATACAAAGGGGAGAAAACTCATTAACAAGAAAGAGAAAGGAGTTGTTAAGAAAAACTAGGTTGCTCTAGTACAGCAGAGAAGTTTTCCAAGTAAAGGGGAGTCTCTGTTAATAGTTCTCTTCCTGTTACAGGTTCTCCTTTCCAATGTAAATTTAGGCAGTTGTGTAAGAGGCAAAGAGCTTTTCCTGCTTTTGCTGGGTTTTGCTTTCTTTTAACTAAAAATAGTCTTTATGCCAAAGTGGCCCATGTTGGGTCAACCTTCTCTGGTCTTCTACAATATCAATGTTTATATACAAAATGAATAAGTAGTCTTACTTATGTACAAAACAGCTAAATAGAGAGACAACAAAAATTGTGAATAAAAATAATGTTCACTTGTGAAATTATGCTAATCAGAGTTCATATGATTCTATTCTAGTTGTTAGGCACAATTATTCTATTTTGATTTTGAGTTGAGAATTCATGGCTGTTTACAACATAGAATTGCATAGATTACTTGTGTTAAAATAGGTCTGTCCTTTTTTATAAATATCTAAGTAGCTATCTCCAATACCCATCTAATCTTAGAATCACTTGCAAAACTTGGCTAACTTCTCTTTAAAATAAAAGATTGAGTCAAAGGTAAAGGCAAAAAAAAAAAATCTTTAATTATGCATTTTCTATGAATACTTAAACTCAGCTGTTTCTTTTTTCTGTTCTCAATCACAGTTTAAATATATTATACTATTGATCTGTTTCAAGTAGCAATTTGCCAAAATAGGCTTAATATGTAAATATTAGAAGGATATTGAATTTTGGCTACTGTTAGGATCAATAAGTTTCATGTGCATTTTCAGTCTCCTATCAAAACCAAACTCTGGCCCTTAATGAGTAGAAAGTTGGCTTTTCAATTCTCTTGATGTGGTTATGTACACATTTGTTTTAAGTCATTGTTAACAAAATAAATGAATCATTTGCCCCTTAGGGAACCCTTGGAAGGCTATAACAAATATCCTAAGGACATTTGATTATACTTTTCATAGGCTCATTTCACAGAACTGAGGTCATTATCAGAGCTGCTATGGAGATTCCTAGTTTGTCATGGGAAAGCCAAGGCTAACAGTTTAAAATGCTTCCAGAACCATCTGAGTATCAGAGAAGGGCATATTTGTTTGCTTAAGAATGAATACAGTGTTCATATTTTGGGGGATTAGATGTTTCCAATGTTCCCAGGAGAATTTCTACAACAAACAGTTACATTGTCTGTCTTTCTGCTGACTAAAAGAAATGCTAAGCTAATGGCCCAAAAATTAGTTTTGGCCTACACTAACATGATTTCTTAACTGATTTCTCAATTTATATCTCTATGTCTATACTTCTACATCTATCTATCTATCTATCTATCTATCTATCTATCTATCTATCATCTATGTATCTATCATTTATCTATCTATATCTATCTATCAATCTATCATCTATCTATCATCTATCTATCTATCTATATCTATCTATCTATCTATCTATCTATCTAACTATCTATTTATCTATATCTATTCTTTTTAGCAAAATATTGTTTGGTGTAATGACTTAGGGTTTATTAAAAAATTGAGCATATCTAGGACTCAGTTTTCATACTTGTTATGAATTTCCTCAGATAGATAATATACCTTATAAATAGTAATAGGAATATAAAAAAAATGTCCAATAAACAATCCAGTAAAATTGGCATGCAGAAATCATCAAAAGCCTTTTTTTTCCTAACTTACTTCCTGAAATAAATTATTATGGCAGATTAACATGGCACCTATGGGATATTATAAATGATGGCAAGTGACAGGCTGTGTGTTGGTGCATTTAGTCTTGCTACAGTCCTTAGACTGAACACTCACAGACTCAAAATAAAATTTAGTCTAGGAGGATACTCTGTCTTCTTATGACAAGGCAAAGGGTCTGATACAAATTCTTAATTTGAATAATCCACCTTAAGGAGTCATTTCCTATTTTGTACATTATAAGTCTACGTGTTGTCAAATGCACAGTTTTGTTTGTTTTCTTTGTTTTTAAATCAAAACTTGCTAAATATTTCTCTATCTATGCACCTGAAAAGGCTACAACTTAGTTTCAATAAAATCCATGCTTCTTGTGAAAGTTTCCCCTCCTTTCCTTTTCTTTTTATATATATATATTTTAAGATTTTATTTATTTATTTTGACAGAGAGAAACACAGCTAGAGAGGGGACAGAAGCAGGGGGAGTGAGAGAGGGAGAAGCAGGCTTTCCGCCGAGGAGGGAGCCTGATGCGGGGCTCGATCCCAGGATTTCCAGATCATGACTTGAGCCAAAGGCAGACGCTTAAAGATTGAGCCACCCAGGCACCCTTTCTTTTTTCATTTAATCCTGTCTCTCTTTCTCTATCCCTTGGACATCATTGATAGCTCTACCCCTTTATTTGTTTTGTTGTTTGTTTGGTCTGTTGGTTTTTCTTCACAGTCTAGCTAGATTCTTAACCAACTTTTCGTTTGGGCTAATGAATTGTCCCTTAACCTCTTTTTCACTCTCTGAATCTCCAGCCTCCAAACTATGGAGACCTGTGATGTTCAGACCAACTGTGGCATCCCTACTCAGCCGTAACATTTCAGGGGCTGAAAAGCACTCACAACTTAACTCCTTTTCATTCACCAAACTTGTTTGTCAGGGCATTATTAATCTCACCTTTTGGACAAAGGGACCTAGAGTCAGTAAGACATGTTAAAACCCAAAGTAGTATTAGTTCCACCTTATAAAAAAAAAAAAAGAAAAGAAAAAGAAATTTAGGCTCAACGAGATTTGTGAACATTCACTCCTCTGGGACACACCTGAGATCCCGAGTCAAGTTAAGTTCTGTTTCCACTATCAGGAAGAACAGTCCTAGGCATAACTTGATTTTTCATGTGATCCACCTCTACCCCTTGTTTCCTGTTAGTCAGGTGTGATACATCCAGGCATACTTCCCCTGTATCTGATCATACCCTGCTTATTTCTATTTGTCTTGCTATTTTTTGTTTCTTGACTACTCTCCATATTTATCAGCTACCCTAATGGGTGAAATGCTGCCCTTTAAGGCCTACTTCAACTTTACCTCAATGTAATTTGAGATTTTTCTCTCCTCTGGACCCCTTTGTATTTTCCTAATGCAGGGAAATATTTTTTGTCTTTTCTAATGTGTGAATCTGTCTCACTTCTCCATAATTTGGGACATTTTATTCATATATGCATCATTCATGACACACAGAAAGATGCTTTACACTGAGTACATTTCAATAAGTAGTAATAGAATGTATGAATAAATAAAACAATGACCATCTACATGCAAAAACAACTGCCACAACAATCAAAATGTGTTTTCAAAGCATACATGTTTATGCAGAATGGTCACAACCATAAACCTAATGTAGAATTTAAATATATATTGAAGTAAAATTTAAGAGAAAATATTTTATAATATAATGATTTGAATTGGAAAGGGAAAAATGAGTAATAAGATAAATATGTAAAATATAGTCAGTTATTTCTGGCACTTATTGTATATGCATATACATATATGCCAAAAAAAAGAAGGGTTATATTAGAATGTGTTTGTTCTCAAAGAAACTAAACAGCTTAATGGAAGAAGAAAATAAAATACTCAGAAACACGCACAAATAAAACACTTCCACAATGAAGCAAAAACTGGAGTGTTTGGAATGGCTTAGGCTCTTACGGACAGACTCTCACTGCTGAGCCTAACAGCATTATTCTCTTTAATAATAATAATTGACAGTCTAAATAAATAAAGCATTCTAGTATTTAGGTTACAAATCTTACCTCATTTAATTCTCACAGCTATCTCCTGAGACAGGTGTCATTAACACTGCTTATTCCAGAGGTCCCAGCAGAGGCTCAGCCAGCCTAAATTAATCACTCAGGGTTACATAGTTACTAAATAGTGTAGCAAGCTTTCTTGTCATGATTCTTAGACTTTAAAGCCTGTGTTTCTTCTAGGAATTTCTTCCAGACATAGTTATGCTAAGAGGTACGTGCACTGAGATGTATGCAGGAACGTAGTTGGAAGTTGTACTTGTGATTAGAAAAGTCAAGGAAAGGGAGGCCTGGGTGGCCCAGTTGTTAAGCATCTGCCTTCAGCTCAGGTCATGATCTTGGAGTCCAGGGATCCAGCCCTGCATCAGGCTCCCTGCTCGGCGGGAAGCCTGCTTCTCCCTCTCTTACTCCCCCTACATGTGTTTCTCTGTCAAATAAATAAATTAAATCTTAAAAAAATTTTTTTTAAAAAGTCAAGGAAAAAATCTGTATATGTATTATTGACTAGCCAAATGAATCATGAAATATCTGTATAGTGAAATATTATGCAGCTATTAAATATGAGGTAAATCTATATATTGGTTTGAACTATTTGCCAAGATATATATATATATATATATATATATATATATACACATTTTAATTAAAAGATATATATATATATATATATATACACATTTTAATTAAAAATATCTGGGTTCAAAAAGTCTGCAGAGACTGTTCCAATTTTTATCACATGTATGCATTTCTTAAAAACACAATCAGATATATTTTTAAAGTAATCTTCTTATCCATTATGCTGCCCTGTTTATCTCAAAAACTATTATTTACAGAGCATCCACTCTCTAAATGTACACAGTAACCATGCAGGAAAGAAAAGAAAAAAGTACTATGACCGTAGTGTTACTACAGCAAACAATGTGGATTGTCCAAGGTCAAAACTGGGTCACAAACACAATTCTTTTTTTTTTTTTTAATTTATTTATTTGACAGAGAGATCACAAGTAGGCAGAGAGGCATGCAGAGAGAGAGGGGGAAGCAGGCTCCCCGTTGAGCAGTGAGTCCAATGTGGACCTTGATCCCAGGACCCTGAGATCATGACCTGAGCTGATGGCAGAGGCTTTAACCCACCGAGCCACCCAAGTGCCCAACAAACATAATTCAAACTCCAAAGTTAGAGCTCTTTTCACTACCCAAGTCATTCTCAACTCAAGGCAACTTTGTCCATCAGGCAACATTTGGAAATGTCTAAGGACATTTTAAATGATCACAACTGCTGGGCAGAGCAGTTGCAACTCTCATTCTAGTGAGTGTAAACAGGGATGCTGCTATATACCTTAAAAGGTACATTGTAGCCTTCCCTCACAAGGCACTATTTGACTCAAAATGCCAATAGGCTGAGGTTGAGAAACCTAGATCAAAAAGATTCCTTCTGTTTTCTTTCTTTTAAATGCACTTTAATGAAAAAGATTGTGGATTTGTGTCTTTTATGTTTATATGCATCTTAGTCTTATATATTGTGTATTATAAAGCGGATAACAATTTATTTGTCCCAATTTCAGTTCGTTTACTCATTCAAACAATTCAGCAAGTGGCTATAATGAGCCAGGCACTAATTTAGGTGCTAGGAATACAACAGAGTTTACAGCGGATAACAAATCCATCATCAAGGGGCTGATATTCCCAGTGTGGGAAAACAAGTGTATGAGCAAATACACAAATGTAATAAAGTTTGTCGAGTGATGGAAGGTACTAATGGAGAAAATTCAACCAAGGCATAAGGATAAGGAGTGTAAAGTTAAGTTGAGAAGAAAGAGTCAGAAAAATTACAATTTTAAGTAGTGAGGTCATGGCAATTTTCACTGGAAAATGACAGCTGAGCGAAAATCTGAAGGAAGTGAGGATGAGAGTCATTCAAGCACGTGGGGGAAGAACATATAAGGAAGAAAGAATAAGAAGTGGGAATTGACTATTTGACCATATTTTTGAACACCTATTACTTATAGATGGAGAGTCTATTTTTTAATTGTATGGGCATTTATTTTTCCCCTCCATGAAGGTTTTACTGTGCTTAAAAAATACTTGATAGTTCATGTGCTGCCACTAGCCTACTAAAATAGAATGCATAGTTAACTTATATTATGAGTTAAAAGTAGTAATCTATAATAACTTTACTTCTCTAAAGATTTTAGCTTTCGTGTTTATGAAATTCTTAATGATGATGGAATTAGTTCTGCCCGATGTGTTTTGCTTTATTTTCAATTTATTACATACAATATTATTATTAATAATTATCTACTTTAATATAAGAAAGAAGAGAAATTTCTAGTAAGTATGATTATTTCAAGCTGTTATAGTTAATGTTTATAGAAATTAAAAAAACATCAAATCAGTCATATGAAGAAAATAATTATATTTAGAACACTTAACTTTGAAGAACTCTTAGTTTGTGACTTTAATTTCAATTGTTTCAAAATTAAAAGCTTTAATGATTTATATGTTTATACTGTTGTATTATGTCAGTTAAAATTATCTGGATTTAGAAAGAATATTAACCTATTTAAAAAACTGACTTTTTTTGAGAGAATGATCTCTAGACACCAGATCATATATTTATAAAAGATTACTCAGTAAAAAGCATTCATCAAAGATAGAACATAATGCTTGAAAATGGTTCTTTTAATTAAGAGTCTTTAAGACAGTTCAGAAAAATAATCCCAGTTGCTATTAGAGGATTGGAAAAATATTAATTCTCTTAGTATACAAATGATCATCAGTGCACTTATATATTTACATAATTATTGTTATTGTGTTTATACTTGAATTATGTAAGCATGTTCTATTTAAAAATACAAGTAGCCAAAAGCTCAACAAACAACATATCACTTAAAAATATTCAAAAGATATTCCATTTACTTAAAATTTGTGTGTACATCCAGTGATTCGTTACACTTACATTGCATTTCTATCTGTTATTTGATATCTAGAAACCAGTTTATCTTAAATGCACTATAATTATACTATATATTTGAAATAGTTCTTTCAAATCATACTTTTCAAAAAGGGATAAATACTTTTTAGAGTACACCAAGCAATGTCACTTAGTGCAAAGAACTTTAAATATATCCACCTAAATTTTCTAAGCCATCAGTCTTCTAATTGCCATAACACTATTCATTAAAGTAATAGTAATATATGAAATATATCCCGGCAGTTTGCCCAGCACTAAGTATAGCACATAGTTGTCTTCTCTAAGTACTCAAACTACCATTAATGAAAACTAATAGCCCATCAAAATTTACATTAAAAGTACTACGAGAAGTCTCCAAAGGACTATATGTGATACTATTCCAGCAATTTTTGTCACCTTAAATAGCTGTGTTCCAATATGTTGCTCTTCTTAATGCTAATTACCTAACAGAATGTATAAATACTACAATTGCAAAGTACATCATAGTACTATTTTTGTAACCAGATTATAATTAGTGATCAGAGAATGCTCTCATTAACATAAATGGTATAATTAAATCATCTCAGCTTTACCATACTTAAAAGCATTAAATAAGTGATTGTCTCCCCTTTATAACCTTTTTTCAGGAAAAATAAATGTACATTGTTCATGCTTATGGCATTAAAAAAAGGAACAAATTTGAAATTGCATATATTCTTTGAATAGAGACATAACTATTTTATATTGCCCCATGTCTTCTCTTTCATTTAAAGATTTTATTTATTATTTATTTTTGACAGAGAGAGAGAGAGAGAGATCACAGGTAGGCAGAGAGGCAGGCAGAGAAAGAGGGGGAAGCAGACTCCCTGCTGAGCAGAGAGCCCGATGTGGTGCTTGATGTCAGGACCCTGAGATCATGACCTGAGCCGAAGGCAGAGGCTTAACCCTCTGAGCCACCCAGGTGCCCCTTCTCTTTCATTTAAAAAGAAAAAAGTGTGTAGAGTACAAAAAGACATGAAATGCTTTAGATTTATGATAGATTTTTGAGTTAATATAGTTACAACAGCAACATAGTGAATCTTGAAAATGAATCAAGAGAACCAAGGAGGTCATTCCACAAGGCTGCCAATATCCTGTAGGTATTATCCCATGTTGGAATGTAACAAATAATTTGGACTCGCATTATAATCTGGTGAATATTATTCACTTAAATTGAAGTTAAACATCAAATTTGAATCCTTTTAGCTATTTGGCAATTCTGTTCAACTCAAATTAGACTTAGATGGCATTTAATCACAAAAGATTTTCTGGGACCACATATACCTAGATTTAGGTAAATTAAAAAAAAAATGTACCTGGGTATCAATATGTTTAAATTTTTTTCCCCTTCCCATAATTGGCATCAGCACAATCTCATATAATGTGGGAGACTGGTAAGCATGACAAAATGGAAATAAATGTCCTTATCAATTTAATTCTAATTAATACTGCTCCATATTTAAACATAACCATTCATGGAATATCCTGTGTTGTATAGGAAAAACAAAATGAAAGAACAAAAATCAGTTGCATCTTTAAAAATATGATGATTTAGATTTTTAAATTGTATGTAAAATTGTTCTATGTAGCTTATAATGTAGATGAATCAAAGATGGATCCTACTCAAAGGGCCAGTGATAAGATTATTTTGCCCTGAATTGACTCCAAATGAGATTATGTGTGGGAGGAAAAAAGACTGTGATCTTAGAATAGAAGTAAGAGTGTTGCCTAAAAGATGTGATGAGATTTAGAAGGACAGGTAGGTGACCCAGAAACCTTTACAAGAGGACTCTTCAGTTTGTGCAATAGCAAATACAAAAATAGTACACGTGGCATGGTAAGGATTACTATGAATTCAGTTTAGAAGAAAAGCCTTTTTCTGTTTTTTTTTTTTTTTGTCGTTCTTTTTTAATAATGATTTGACCTGGTCATCACCAAGATTGCCTTTAATAGTGGTAAACATAATGAAGACCTCTTAAACTGTAATATTTCTTATATATCTATGTATGGACAAAATACATAAAAGCTTTATAATTATAGCATGTAGGCATGACATATACTGTCAGTAAAATTTCAAAATTATTTAACCATCTTCTGTTATTAAAAATTTATCTGAACAGCTCCCTTGAAACATATTTTTCTTTTTTTGAAGTAGTTAATATACCTCCCAATCATTTCCATATAAATTACATCTAAGCAATTGTCTATGTAGTGTGTGTGTGTGTGTGTGTATTTTTCTGCCTTATGATACTGTGCCAACCAGATTTGTTGCAGGGAATTCTCATTGTGAGAAATCTAGTCAAAACTGGAGATTACTTGGTATAGAATGACCAAAACCACATCTCCCGATCATCTTTCTTCATAAAAATTTGTATCAGTAAGTGACCATCTTTTTAAAATCCCCAATATAATGAGAAATGTATTATTTGCAAATTCAGAGTTATATTCCTTTTTCAGGATCATTATATTGTGATCTCTGTCAAACATAGAGTCCTTATCTAGTAGATTTCTTGGTATCAAAAGGAGGGCACAATGAAGTGATCATATAAGGACACTCATTCTGGATTTCTTTATAAGGGCACCACATGCATTCTTCTTTATTTTATAGTTTATATTTAAAATATGACATTCATGATGTAATGAACTATAAAATAAAGGATTGTAGAATGATGCTCACTTTATAAAACAATTTGAGTTTTATTTTCTGATTCAAGAGTATGCTCCAGCTGGCAGATATCTCATTCAACTCAATTGAAAGTATTGAGTTTTTGGGGTGCCTGGCTCAGTCATTAAGTGTCTGCCTTTGGCTCAGGTCATGATCCTGGAGTCCCGGGATCAAGCCTCACATTGGGCTCCCTGCTCCATGGGAGGCCTGCTTCTCCCTCTCTCACTCCCCCTGCTTGTGTCCCCTCTTTAGCTGTGTTTCTGTCAAATAAAAAAATAAATTTTTTAAAAAAGGAAAGTATTGAGTTGCAATGACATATTTTGCTAACTGATTATTTAAATGGGCAACTTTTCCCCTGACTTGTGCTGCATTGTGGAGGTTTTTTTACATGTTTTTATTTTCAAGTGAATAGATACATTAAATTATTTGAGAAAGGCAAGAACATGTCAAACAGGATCACCAAAAATCATTTGTGACTATTTTTTAACCTTTTCCCCAGTAATTTATTTATATTTATACCCACACATATATTTCTGAATCAGTAAATTTTATCATATTAATTATTTGGCAGTATCAAGAGTTGTATAGTAACTGCAACAACAACATTCATAGTTTAATAAGGACAGAACAGCAAGTTATCCAATTTAGAACAGCCATTTAATAATTTTTAAAATAATGGAACCTTATAATATACTGTGTATTTAAGCCAGGATAATATACTAGTTAATTCTCATATATTCAAAGAAAAAAAAATTTGCTGAAGAAGCACACTGGAAAGACAACAAATTAATTGGAATTGAAGTCAAAGTACATAATATGAATGCTAATATAGTAAATTATTTTAAAAATGGATAAAAACAGTAACATTTTCAAAATATCAAGAATTTTTGTTATAAAGCTGTGGTTTAAAGCTTGTGTTAAAATTTATGACATATTTATTTTTTTAATTATAAACTTCCTTTCACTTTTAATTTGTCTTAAACATTCCTTTTTAGATCAGTAAGTGTTTCTACAATGTCATTTTAATGTTTATGCAATATTCTACTATATACTTATATGATATTTTTTCTAAATAATCATCTATGTATAAATGGTAGAGTTTTAATGTTCTTTTTTTTTTTTTTAATTACAGATATTGTGATGACTGTCCTAATAGGTAGTTATTTGCTGAGCTTACGGTACAATTTTCAGTGTACCATTTCTGGGTCAGATTGTTTAGAAATTTTAAAGTCTTACGATTCATCTTCTTGTTCTCTCATAATCATTTTGTCAGTTGATGAAAGCAGTAGTGTTATTTTCCCCTGCTCTCTCTCCTCACTTTAGCTATCTGGTAAGATGCCTAATTGTTTTGTTTTTGTTTTTTGTTTTTTGTTTTAATTCCTTTCAGGGTGGCATGGTTCTCAGACCCTTCTACATCATGATTGTTATCTTCTAAGCCTTCCCATCTTTTAGACTTCTTCCAAAAACTAAAAACCAAGACCTGCACCTAATAATTAAGATATATTTAGGCAAAGCTCTTACCTCTATTCTGAGATTACAGCCTTTTTTCCTCTCACACATAATCTCAGTTGGAGTCCATTCAGGGCAAAATGAAGGACAAGGTCTACTGAGATTAATTCTTCCTGGTCACTGTTTTATATGATGTTGGATTGCCAGGAGCAGAGTTTTATTCTGGTTATCTCTGTTTGTAAAACAGAATACAGTTTCTAGGAAGTTTTTGCCAAAGAGGTGCTATTTGGGCTTACACCGGAATGGCAAGAAAGATATAGCCTTGTGAAAACTTCCAAGGAAGAACTACTTTCTGGGTTGAGAAAATAACAAATACAAAGACCTTCAGGGCAAAGAATGTTTGGCTGTTGTGGTTAACATGGCTAGAGTGGCAGGAGCTTCATTCCAGGGATGAGGAGGACCACAGGGAGAGGTCCTGGGAAAGTAGCCAATACGGTAAACACTAAGGAGTTTATTCTAATAGCCAGTTGAAGGGTTAAACAGGATTTTTATAATCTGGATGTGTTTTTAAAATATTGTGTGATTGTATGTGAAGACTGGGCTATGGGAGAGGCAAGAATAGGAGTTAGAGAACTTCAGAAGGCTACTGTAGGAGTTCAGGTGAGAGGCTGATAGCTTGAAGTAGGGTGGAAGTAGAAGGAATAGAGGTCTTAGAATTTGGATGTAGGTAAACAGAATGTATTTTAGAGGTAAGGTTCAGATCTGCTTTCAATTCGGGTGAATTTTCTCTCAGTTGTGCTTTTCAGCCTAGTCCTTCAAAATGTCTCAGACTCCTTTTAATAAATTCTCCAGTAAACTTTTTAACAACTAGTGTATTAGTCAGCTAAGGCTGTCATAACAAGACACTGTAGACCGAGTAGCTTAAACAGTAAATATTTATTTTCTCGCAAGTCTAGAGACTAGATTTCCAAGATGAAGCAGGTTCTGCTTCTCCTTAGGCCCTCTTGGCTTCCAATAACTGCCTTCGCACCATGTTCTCTTGTCATCTTTACTACGTTCACACCACTGTTATCTCTTCTTAAACTCAAACCACTCCTACTGGGTTAGGACCCCACCCTTACGATCTCATGATCTTTATTTACCTTTTTAAAGAACCTGTCTCCAAATGGCACATTGGGGGTTAACGATGCTGCATATGAATTTTGGAGGCACACAATTCAGTCCAAAAGAGGAAAGCCATCACCTAACTTAATCCTCTTTGGATCTTTCTTAAACAAGGGGGCCCTGATTCTCTTAAACCTTTCAGTTAAATAATGTATAAGTAAATATCAAACAAATAATTAAGTTGTTTTCTTTGAATACTGATAATGTCACTTGTTTACAATTACAACTATAAATGTAAGCACTAATATTTTATTTTTCCTACCTAATAGGTCATCTTGTGCACAACTTGGACTTGATGATCATCTTTAGAGTGATCACCACAGGCTTAATTCTTTTCTACTGTCAAGAATTATACTACTAATTAAATACTAGTATTTATCTTTATTTTATTAATTAAATTAATATTTATTTTATTATTTATTTATACATACAATGTAATATATAAATAGAAATAATATTTATTACTAGTAATGAATGCACTACTAGTAAAATAACTACCTCCATGTTAATGATTATGACTAGTATAGGTAGGGAAGGAAAAATAATTTTCTATTTGCTCTCATAGATTCTAGGCTAAGATCCTCCTGTAATAAAGGGGAATTAACAGGAGAAAACAATAATTTCTATGTATATACAGAACCCCCTAAAATATAGGAGACTGGAAGGACAGCCTGATAATTAAGGCTTATAAATCATCCTTAGCTAAGGAAAGGTCAGGGGTCTGGGCCTTCAGATCCAGACCCTTCAAAGGGAAGAAGTCAATAAATGGGAAGGTGAGAAGGGGAAATGCGTGGTAAACAAAGGTTGCCCTGCCTTACAGAAAGTTTCTTCCATAAACAGGTGATCTCTGGTAGTAGCTCTCTTCATGGTGCAAGACTCCCTTCTAACATAAATGTCTCTTACAAAGGGTATCTTATACTGTTTTCAGAGCTTCTCCTGTGTCTGCTTTCTCTCTAAATAATCAGGTCAGTATAATCCTTATGGCAAAGGGGTGGCACAGGATGCTGCCCATCATTATTAACCACAGGAGAAGTAGGATAATATCACGAAATGCAATGCAAATCCATCCATCATTTTGAAAAAGTAATTCTACACACATTCCTGCTAATAATTAGTAGAAATATTTTTCTTAATTCTTTATGTAATAGAATAAGTATATTCATGTATATGTTTCAGATTTTCTGTTGACTCATTTGTTTATTCAATAAGCTACCAATTATTGTCTTTACCATTTGAATCACTTAGCCAATACTTCATGTGCTATGTAAGTGTGGTAGAATTTTTCTCATTTTATACAGGGGGAGACAAATATTAAGGGTCCAAGTAAGTTTTTTTAGGATCACTCAGAGAGTAAGTATCATAGGCAGGCATCTAAGCTGGTATGTGTGACTCCAAATCATATTCTCAACATATTAACGTGTTAACTGGGAGACAGATAGAACGTAGTTCAGGCACAATTAAAAACAACTGTGATAGAGGATGAATATTTAATACAAATGTATGCAATGAAATGTTCCCATAGTCTGCTCTGTTATTTTTCTCCACTCCCTGTTTCTAATGAAAACTATCTTAGGTAACATCAATTTTCATTGAATAAACTCTACTATTTTTATTTTCTAAACACCCCAGCCAGCAGTTATGTGGAGCTGCTTTATCTTTGTCAGCTAATTCCTCCCTCTCGCTGTCATTCTCTCCATCATTGCAGGAATACTAGTTCACTGGCAACACAGTGAAGCCATCAACTTGGAAATTAAATTACCTGCCATTCTCAAGTTTTTTTCCCTCTAACCTCAGACTGCCCCCTCCGCTCTCAATGAGGCGATGCTCCCAATATAACAATGAATGGAGAGTTTAGGGCCATAAGTGTCAGTTCAAGGTCACAAAGGCTTCAACACAGAATTCTGGGCTTTGTTCTGCCGTGCTGTCCATTGAACCTTCACTGTCCTTTTCCAAATTCTCTGTTTAAGAAAAACGACAAAAAACAAGTCTTAGCAGAGCAAAGAGATGTCTAGTTCCATCAGAGCTATAAGGAACAGATTTTTGCATAGGTGTCAGACCAACAACAGAGAGCTGCTCCTGCACCAAAGAGCAGCTAATAGGCAACCAGACTGCTGCTGTAAGCAAACATACCCACCTCTGATTGTCCAGGTGGAGGGGAGTTTCTGATCTGCGGTAGATACAATGTAAAAATGTAATGGTTCCTCTATAATTAGAAATGAGAGACTCATCTTGATGTGTAGGTATTTCTCTTATTCACAGTAGTTTTAATTATTTTTCTTTGCAAATAACCTGCCTTTTGATTATTTCTATACATGTTTCTACCGTAACATGGTTAATCTATCCTGGAATAACTGAACGTTGACCTCAATTCAATATTCCTGGAACATGGAGCACTGGGGACAGTGATAGATCTGGTGATGGAAAATTCAGCAGGCATCAAATCATGGATGGCCTTTGTGCTCTGCTTAGGGGGTTGGCAGGGAAAACCATTGGAGAGTTTCAAGCCCTAGAGGAGTGATATGCTCAGATTTGCATTTTGGAAAGATCACGCTAGTGTTTCTTTAGCAATGAGAGAATGACAGGTGCTGAGGCCTTGAGCTCAGCATTTTCATTGGGAATGGAGAGTAAATAAAACATTCCTGAAATAATAAGGGTAAAAAATTAACTGGGCTTAGTCTGGCTGGCACTTGGGTAAGACCGTGGAGGATGTGAAGGACAAAAAAATGACTTCCTGGTTTTTACTCTGATGACTGGATGGGGGTCCAGATGATTCTATTTTATTCTCTAATTTGAGAACCGCTAATGTAGATTATTACTTAATCCTTATATTGTTTATACTATCCAGACCCTCAGTTTTGTCTTATTTTCAGGGTCCTCAGTCATCCTCTCCAGAGGGTATTTCTTTAACTCTTAGACCAGGCTCAGAGAGCAGCACTCTTCTGGCTGTGTACATCTGGTTCTAACTCCTTCTCAAATAGACCACACCAATCATCTTTCTTTCGGTGGCATCCCACTCCCTGTCTGTGAAGGCCTGACGATTCCCAGTTGTTTACCGATTTTGAAGTTCTGCAGTACAGAGTAGCTTGCATCTGGCTTCTTCCCTTTGCAGGTCTAGATCTTCACTTTATCTATAGGGTCAGTCACCAATTATAATCTGCTTTTAACCTACTACAATTTTTATAGCCTTGGTCTTTCTTTTATCCTCATAAAGACCTCCTTGTCTTTATAGACTTATGCCTTTTTTTCATTGCTTTCTTGTAAATTTGGGGGTTTCAAAAGAGAGTAGAAATAATAGAATTGTCAGATAAAATACAGGATACCCAGTTAAACTTGGATTTCATGTAAGTGAATATTTTTTGTAGATATTTTTCAGGACATACTTACAAAAATTAATTGTCCTTTATCTGTAATTCAGATGTAACTGGGCTTAATGTTATATTTTATATTTTAAATATAAAGGGCTAGATTTTGAAGAAATATACTTTTTAAATATGGATCTCAATACTTCTGATATAGTTCAATGATGTACATATTCTGAATATTTAAAAAATAAGCTATCAGTTTTGGTAATACATTTTAAGAAGTCAGGTAGTATTAAAACTTTAAAACTTCATAATTATAATCTTAAAATGTAATAACCAAAACATATATTTCAACTGCTTTTAATTTGGAACCAAACTTTAATTCACATTTGTCAAGTAATTTTGCATCAGAGGGTGTAGTGTTATTAGTGTTAGGTCTAGTGGGTACATCATTTTATGCTCAGAGCTATGCAGTGACAAGAGCACTGAAATTCAGTTAATACCAACTGAGAGTTCCCACCATGCTTCTACTCTGTGACCTTGGAGAAGGTCACCTTCTGACCTTCTGTTTGCTCATCAGGAGGTGCATTAACACATCACATCTCATTTATGATAATTTTAAATGAGACAGTCATATTTGCTTACGTTAAGAGCCTAGCAAAGGCCCCAAAACTTAGCGCATTTCAGTAAATTTATTTTCTTTGTCTCTCTCCTCTCCTCTCCTGTCCTCTCCTGTCCTCTCCTCTCCTCTCCTCCTCCTTTCCCCTCTCCTCTCTTTTTTCTCTTTCGAATGAAGATTTTTAGAGACTGTATGGAAGAATCAATTTATATTTGTTATTTATGTTAATTCTTATGTTTCACAAATTCCTTTAATAGGTCTATTAGTAAATGTATCCACTTGCTAGGGCTACATAACAAAGTCTCACAGACTGGGTGGCTTAACAGAAATTTACTTTCTCACTAGTCTGGAGCTTGAAGTCTTGAGATCAAGGTGTCTGCAAGCTTGATCTACTAAGGCCTATCTCTATGACTTGCAGATGGGTATCTTCTTCTCCCTGGATCTCGTGTGTGTGTGTGTGTGTGTGTGTGTGTGTGTGTGTGTGTGTGTGTGTATCTCTGTCCTAATTTTCTCTCCCTCTCTCCCTCTCTCTGTCTCTCTTTTTTGAATATTGGTATAATTAACATACAGTATTATATTGGTCTCAGGTGTACAATATAGTGATTCAACAATTCTATGCATTACTCTGCTTCTAATTTTCTCTTCTTATTAAGACATCAGTCTTATTTGATTAGGGCCCATCTTAATGACTTCATTTTAACTTAATTATCTCTTTAAAGTTCCTCTCTCTAAAAATGGTTACATTCTGAAGTCCTGGGAGTGAATACAACCTATGAATTTTGGGATATACAATTTTTTTTTTTTTTAAAGATTTTATTTATTTATTTATTTGACAGAGAGAAACACAGCCAGAGAGGGAACACAAGCAGAGGGGAGTGAGAGAGGGAGAAGCAGGCTTCCCGCGGAGCAGGGAGCCCGATGCGGGACTCGATCCCGGGTCTCCGGGATCATGACCTGAGCCGAAGGCAGTCGCCCAACCAACTGAGCCACCCAGGCGTCCCTGGGATATACAATTTAACTCATAATAATGAAGTAGAAATATTCATAATTACTGACATCAAGTTAATCAAGCAGTCTTTGCATTTTGGTAATTTCTGAAGATTATAGTATATTCACATCAATAACAGTGTGAGAAAGAAAAAGTGAGAGCAACACATATGATTCTATGTATGTAGTAAAAACCAAAGTCCTTTGTGTTAGAGAGACCCTTATAAAGTATATTTCAAATGAGGCATTTTTAAAAAGATAGTATCAACAGGAGAGATGGCTTTATTTACATGTTTTCTGAATTGTGATTTGTGATGGGAGATATTTTAAGGATATTTATTTCCTTAATCATTTTGCATGTATTTAGGAAACTTCTACATCATGCAAAACACTGTAGAGAATATAAAGAAGTACAAGACAGGATCCTTGTTCTCAGGAGTCTTCACCTCTGGGTAAAGAGTCAAAATTAGTACAAGTGAAAAGAAAAGGAAAAGCAACAATTAAATACAAAACCATGCGATTCTGTCTGTAGACGGTTTAGCATCAGTGAGAACAAAGAGTCAGTGTGGGAAATACTTCACTCAGAGTGGCGTTCTACTTGTGTAGTGAAGGGTGACAATAGTGGAATTATGGGCAGATGAAAGTGGGGAAACCAACATAGGTAAAAAGTGGAACTGTGCCTATTTTCTTCATAACACTAATAGACGTTTTTAGTTATTTTCTTTCCATATTTTTTAAAAATTGTAGTGAGAACACTTAACATGAGGTCCATTCTTCTCACAAATTTTTAAGTATACAATACAATATTGTTAACTGTTGGCACAATGTTGTACAGGAGATCTCTAGAATTTACCCCTTTTGTATAACTGAAACTTTGTACCTGTTGAAGGGCAACTCCCATTTCCTTCTCTCCCCAACCCCTGACAACACCATTCTGTTCTGTTTATGAGTTTGACTAGCTCATAGAAGTGGAATCATGAAGTATTTCTTCTATGACTGGCTAATTTCATGTAGCATGATGTCCTCAAGGTTCATCCATGTTGCTGTATATGGCAAATTCTTTTTTTTTTTTTGAAGACTTAATTTTGTTAGAGCAGTTTTACAGCAGAATTAAAAAGAAAATACTGCGATTTCCTATATCCGTACATTGATAGCCTCCCCATTATCAATGTTCTCTACCAGAATATTTCCTTTGTTATCAAGGCTATATAATACTCCATTGTAGGTCTATACCACATTTTCTGTAACAGTTCATCCTTCAGTAGACATTTAGGTTGTTTCTGTATCTTTGCTCTTATGAATTATGCTGCAGTTAACATTGGGGTGTTATTGATATTCTGATGTCAGTTTCTTTGAACACATACTCAGATGGGTGGGGTTACTAGGTCATGTGATAGTTCTATTTTTAATTTTTTGAGAAACCTCCATACTATTTTCTGTAGTGGCTCTGCCATTTTATATTCCCAGCAGCAGTGCGTTCAAGCATTCCAGTCTCTCAATAACCTTACTAGTGTTATCTGTTGTTTTTTTTTTTTAATTATAGCCATCTTCACAAGTGTGCAGTGATATTTCATGGTGGTTTTGATTGGCATTTCCTTGATGATTGATCATGTTGAGCGTCTTTTCATATACATGTGGGCCATTTGCATATCTTCTTTAGAAAAATGTTTCTTCAAGTCCTTTGCTCATTTTCAATCAAGTTATCTGTTTATTTTTTGCTATTGATTTGTAGGAATTAAAGTTGTTTCTTTCCTGTTTGTTTATGTATTTCTTTCTCCATTACTAGAACATAGGATCTATTAAGGCAGACATTGTCTTTCATTTTCCCCACTATCTACATAGGATGTTATAAATATAATAGATGTTCAATATTAGATGAAAAATGAATGAATAAATGAATATTGTGAAATGATAAGAGAAGATTAAAAGCATGTACTAGAGAGAAGTTAGAAAGACATCTTAGTAGGTGGATTCAATTCAGATTATGTCATGGTTTAAAAACCTGATAAGGGATTTTAAATTTGAGGCAGTATATAATCAGGAAATTTGAAGAATCTTGAGCAAGTATTAGGATTGATGAATGGTATGTATTTAGAGGACTGCAACAACCTAGAACAGTTTTTCCAGTCTGTCTATGGTTCTAGTTTCATTCGGTCACTACTGAGAAGCATGTTATCCAAATGCTCATGGTCTTTCCTGGGCCCAAGTTTCTTTGCTCATGGTCCTCAAGGACATGATTCTTTCTGTTCCGCCCCTTCTCCCATTTATTTGACAACTCTGTACTGCTGCATCAGAATACAACAGGTTATCCTGAGACTTTTTACATAGGGCATGTTTCCTAAAAGCTCCTCCTGCCCTGAAACTATAATCTAGATTAAGTTACATGGCCATATTTACTGACCAGAAGGCTGCAAAATAATGTGCTTGGCATTTTGAATGTTGCCTGTGAAAATTATTCTTCTATAGCAGTGCTGTCAGAGAGGACAGTAACTTTTGGATAAGTAACATAAAGTCTGACATAGATTGACTGCCTCTAGTGTTGTTTATTATATGAGTTTATACATGGGTTTTTCTGCTTATGTTTCTGTATTTCTATCACAATGACATATTGGAAGAATTGAAAGGGAACATACATGTGTTCAGTCTACTGTGCTCTGCTGTATACCTTTTAATAAAGGCTCTACAGTAGAATTCTTTACTCATTTTCATCACAGGGAATTTTTCTGGCCTTATGTCAATTCAGGAGTATAAATAAAAACCTAAATAAATGGGCTACTCAATAATCTAAGCATATATATATATATATATATATATATATATATATGAGAGAGAGAGATGCTCATATATATATATAGGAGAGAGAGAGAGTAGAGAGAGAGAAGACTAAACTCCATCCATCAATGAAAGAGGACATTAGAGGTTAATTCAACACCATGGGCTCTAAAACTGGGGTTTGTTCTATAATCTGGGCCTACTATTTATTGTATGACCTGGGGAAAACTACTTAACCTCATTTTGTCTCAGTGTCCTTCTGCAAAATGTTTTAATAACAGTAGTACTTATTTCATAAAATTGTTGTGAAGATGAAATGAAGTAATCTATCTGCAGTCTTTAGAATTGTACATTGCACAAAATCAAATTTAGTAAGGGATGATTATCAATGATGTCAGTATCACTCCTCTTCTTGCAATATCTGAAACTAGGCTTTGGTTCAGTCAAAATATAGTAGAATTTGAATAAGAATATATGTACTGTGAAGGTAAAGACTATTTTGTTCATGCAATTAAATAACCTTTTACTTCGAGGTAGAAAGTGAGGTGGTCCCAATTGTCATTAATGATTTTTTTCTAGAAAATTGTAAATTGTTTAAAACCATTATAATTATGAACTTTATTTTGAGTTACTGCTTTTCCTTAAAATTTTTATACAGTCAGCATGGAGTCTTAGAAAGGACCAAATTTTGGAGATAAGAAGACCAAGTATATGAATTTAAAAGAGTTAATCTCTATGAATCTTAGCTGCTTCATCTATAAAATGAGAATGGTAATAGATTCCTTCTAGTTTTGATATGATAATTTCAAATAAAATAATAAATGTATCATTTTCACCAGCACGCTAGCTTCTTTTAAGTTCAGGACTATTTTTTTTTTTCGATCTGTGGCGCTTTGCAGGGTCTCTACTAAGAGAGATATTCAATACATGCACTCAACAAAAAGTATTCAATACATGCACTCAACACATACACTGAGCAGTGTACATTATTAAAATTTTGAAGAAAGGGGCATAAGCTATGCAAAAAACATAAAAGAGGTTACTTGAGGAATTTAGTAGTGGGGAGTACCAATTATTAAAAGCTTTCATATTGCAAACAAAGAGTACAGTCTTTTTTTTTAAAGATTTTTATTTATTTATTTGACAGAGATCACAAGTAGGCAGAAAGGCAGGCAGAGAGGAGGAAGCAGGCTCCCCGCTGAGCAGAGAGCCGACAGGGGACTGGATCCCAGGACCCTGAGATCATGACCTGAGCTGAAGGCAGAGGCTTTAACCCACTGAGCCACCCAGACACCCCAGTTATTTTTTTATAATTTTTATGTGGATGTTTGGTTGGATTTTGCTGTTGATTTATAGATATAATACAGTACTACTGTGATCATGTTTAAGTATGTAAATAATATAATCTGAATTCTAGTTTAATTTGAATATGCTTTTTTTTATATGGTGTGTGTGTGTGTGTGTGTGTGTGTGTGTGTGTGTGTGTTTTAAGAAAAAAAAGTTAAGGCAAGAATCTCTAATTGAAAAGGAGGGAGGAAAATTTAAACAATAATATATCACTGTGGTTTTTATTTTTAAAAGACTAAAAGTGATTTCATTGTTTCCCTTAGAAACAGAGTTTGGGAATAGAACAAAAGAAATCAGAAAGTATTATATTTTAATAGCTGTTTATTATTATTTAATAAGATGATTATCTTTTTCATAGAAGAAATCTTTTCACTTTTATAGATAAGAAACTGTGGTGGGCAGACCAAAACTTAGCTCAGCTGGGAACCTGCAGCAAAAGAGATGGAAGAAACCCCACTGTCCTGAGAAATAAGACTTCTGGGGTTGTTCATATGAAAGTATATGATAAAGAAGCACAGCAAGGCAAGTCACACTGTAATGAATTTGTGCTGCTTTTTGAATATACAATGTTCTCTTTTTTTCTTATTATTTTCTCAATTCAACAGTTGAAAGGTTTGTATTTTTGCTTCTACTTAAAAAAAAGGTGGGGGAAGCAAATGCTCCTTATTACTGCAGAAGAACTGCCTTTAACATAAGGTATATAATGAGCTTTCAAAACATTAGCAAGGGCTCCCAAGGAATCTTAATTTGTCAGGTCTTCAAAGAGGTCTATCTAGTTCTTGATTTAAACATGTAAGAATGAGAAAAAAAATCTGAGCCAAATATAGACAGTGTATAATTAAGTCCAGAAACTGAATGAATGAGGGAACTTCAAATGGACTTTGTCAACATAAGAATTTCACATCCAAAAGCACTGCATTGCTTGGCTCTGAGCATTTTGCTTTTTTGTTTTTGCTTGTCCAAATGGTGTGCAGTGAAATGGAGTGAGAGAACTAACAGATGGTTTACATAGGTGGACTTGTCACATTGCCCAAATGGCAATTACGTTAGAGATGTCAGCCAGGACAGCCCCACACCTGCTAGTCCTTTCTTAGTTTTTGCTTCATGACCCATGACATTAGCAGAACTCTTTCCCTAGAAAAAATATTTTTCTGTATTATACTTTCTTACTTTAGACTCCGCTACGAAAATCCTTAGCTTCACAAAGTTTTCTTCTTAGGAAAAACATTTGAAGAAAATGTGAGGGGATTTTCATCTGAAGGATTTGGGCATATAGACCAAAGCAGAGAAAAGTAGAGATAGAAATAGTGAACAAAGGGGATTACAAATTCCAAAGGTAGGCGACAAACATCTGTCAAGCAGAATTTAATGGCGATACCAATTGGGAGACATTCCTGCACATCCAGAAACAAAATGAAGACCAGATTCATGGTTGCCTTCCCTGTACAGAACACGGGCCAAATTGTAGAACAAAATCATTCCTGAATTTTCATGAAAAAAATTAAAGAAAATAATTGCTTTAAAAAGCAAACAAATAGTGAAGTGACTACTGGGCTCCTTTCATGGTTTAGAATACACTAATACCCATACTTTTATGCACAAATCTGTATTTGTTCTAATTTCTTTTAAATATTTTATTTATTTATTTGACAGAGAGAAACACAGAGAGAGGGAACACACGCTGGGGGAGTGAGAGAGGGAGAAGCAGGCTTCCTGCTGAGCAGGGAGCCTCATGCAGGGCTTGATCCCCGGACTCCAGGATCATGACCTGAGCCAAAGGCAGATCAGATACTTACAACTGAGCCACCCAGGCACGTCCTTCTGTCTGTTCTTTTTTTTAAGAAAATTCTTTTTAATTTTTAAATTCTCATTTATTTATTTATTTTTAGAGAGGGAGATTGGGGACAGAAAGAGGGAGAGGGAGAGAGAGAATCTCACAACAGGCTCCACCCATAGCTGGGCAGAGCCCAACACAAAATGCAATCTCACAACCCTGAGATCATGACCTGAGCTGAAATCTAGAGTCTGGGGCTTAACAGACTGAGCCAAAGAGGTGCCCCTCTGACATTTTTTTTTAAAAGATCACTATCCATAATAATGAACAGGAGTGTTTTCACTAGTAATTCTGTAATGGAAGATTTCTGTATCAAAATAAGTAATTTTTCTGGCATTCAAGTCACGGGAATAGATTATATAATTGAGAATAAAAAACAGGTACTCAATAAATAAAATATCATGATATTTTTGTGGATTTCAATACATTAACAAAATATAAAAACTTACAGTACTGTCATAATCTTTAGTTCATAGTCTGTACTTAATGTGATTATATCTGAAAACACATTAGAAAATACAACAGAGGGAGAGATATATTGTTTCCAAACAGAACATTGAAAAATATATATATTTTTCAAAATATGTAAAAGCACATAGTTTTCCAGAAATTGTAAATTAATATAATTTATAGTTTTCCTAGATACAGTACCAATAAAGTTTATTGGAGGAAAAATTTATTACATTATGTTTGGCTCACTTTTTTGCTCATGTTAACAAAATTTCCTCATCTTGTAAAGGTTTAATCCTGCAGGTAGAGTTGGGTATTTTACATATTGTGAAAGTATTTCTAACTTGACAAAGACCTGTAATACTTGGGAATTAATGGTATAATATGACTAAGCTTAAAATTCAGAAAAATACTGTTTTTACTAAAAGAATGTGCTGATAAAAGCATCTGTATTAGAGAGAGTCACATTAACAGAATCATGGCAGGTACCTTAAAAGCTTCATTAGTATGAAATATGAACAATTTAGGGTTATTTAAGTGTTAACATTACTGCCTCTTTGGATTTCAAAGTACAATTAGCTACTTCATTTATCATTTTTGACATAGATCACTGGAGAGCTGAGACTTCTCGTTACTCAAGTGGACTTTCTACCTCCACTGGGGAATTGGGGCATGAAGTTTGAACATCAGTCTCATTGCAAAATATTAAGCCAAGCTAGTATTTCTAACTTGCTAGATAATCACTACCTAAATTACTATCTTTAAAGTCACTCTAATTTTTTTTTCCTATTATCAACTCTTTATTTAGTAGGCAAACATACTGTAAATTATGACAATTCATTTTCCTCCTTTTTTCTCTCTTTCACTAGTAGAGACTAAACAAATGTTACATAAAATGTATGTTGTACAACATAATTGTTAACATAGGCTAATTTTATTATTTGTCAAAAAAATGAGTATGGTACAATATACTGCTATTACCGCAATTATATTTAAAAATGCATAGTTCCAGAACTTCCTTTTCTTGTATTTTTAACATATATGTAATAGCATCAAGGTCATAGAACACTATTTCTCATTTTGTAATTTCATTCTCTTCCTGAATCTATATTTTTTTAAAGATTTTTTTATTTATCTGACAGAGAGAAACACAGCCAGAGAGGGAACACAAGCAGGGGGAGTGAGAGAAGGGAGAAGCAGGCTTCCTGTCGAGCAGGGAGCCTGATGTGGGACTTGATCCCAGGTCTCCAGGATCATGACCTGAGCCGAAGGCAGTGGCTTAACCAACTGAGCCACCCAGGCGCCCTGAATCTATTTTTTTATTAACTTCAATTTCCTTGTTTATTCTTCTTTCCATTTGGTATTTCTTTGTGCTTTCTAGTTAAAGCATTTCTTATAAATCTCAGTTTTTCAGTCTCAATAGTAGTTGAAATAAATCTATATCAAAATGCAAATTCCCATAGCTTGGCATCGCATTAATATATGTTTATGTGTTTCCTATAAACTGTGATATGTATATGGTCAGTATAGATTATTATAAATCTGTAAATATAACTCTCTCATTAAAATAATGAGAGATCTGAAATTTTGTCTTAGTATAAGTCAGCTTAAGGAAAGGGGGGGATAAATCAACTCTTCTTCATTAGTTTATTTTAGTTCTTTAAAGATTTTATTTATTTATTTGACAAAGAGAGAGCACAAGTAGACAGAGTAGCAGGCAGAGGGATAGGGGGAAGCAGACTCTCCTCCAAGCAGAAAACACAATATGGGGTTCTATCCTAGGACCCTGGGATGAGGACCTGAGCCAAAGGCAGCCACTCAACTGACTGAGCCACCCAGGTGCCCTTTCATTAGCTTATGTAGGAGATAAAAATAATCATTTCAACAGTTCAGGAAACCCTAATCCTAGCATGTGGCCTTGCACAGGATCGAGCTCAGCATTGACTGAACTGGTAGCTATAGGAAATGAGCAGAGTGTGGTAGATCTGATGAGAAATCTCCCAATTTGACAGTGCTTCACACTTCGAAAATGACAGAACTCACGACAGTTACAATTGAACAATTAAATCCCATCAGGCTATCTTGAATTCAGGAGATGAGAAATAATGAGCTGCATTGGTATTTTGAATTTTCCATAGAGCACTATTGATATACAGCTTTCGTCACACTTTGTAATTCTCACTGGATTTACTGCACTTCATCTTAGAGCGTGAACATCCAGTAAATGGCACTGCATGTCCTCAAATAATAAAAATGTTGTAAAAATGGGATAGTTAATGAACTTGCTGGATAAGATTGTAAATTACTTAATGTCATGCTACCAGCTTTAATTAGCACATTGGGCCTAGTAAATTCAATGGAACATCTTTATAGAATGCCTACCTATGATTACCTGACTAATATTTGTCATTGCTGCTATGCAGGAAGAAAGAGAATTAATATACCAATTAATTAGATGACTCTTACGGGTGTGTTTTAAATATATTTTGGGAGAATTATGTTCCTAGGAATAGCAAAATTTATTTCCTTGCTTTAAAAATTACTTAAATATATATACCTCCTTTCTTTTAATGGCATGATCTTCAAATTGAGTTGGTAATATAATTTAACAGCTATTTATTTGACACATTTGAATAAAGTACTCTTGAAAAGGAAGTAATTGTAAAGTTGAAGTGAAATATAATAATAAAAAAGTTTCCTAGTTTCTGTGATCTTCAAATATTGCAGAAGTCTGATAGTATTCATGACAAACTAGTTTCACTTGCTTTTCTATAGTCACGAATCTTCTCATTCATTGTCCTTTGCTTTTTAATAAACTGTTCTTTATTTATTTTAAAATTTATTTTTTGAGATCTAATTGACATATAAAATTGCATAAGTTTAAGGTATATAATGGGTTGATTTGATACATTTATATGTTACAATATGATTACCACCTTAGCATTAGCTAACCCCTCTATCACATCACATATTATGTCTTTTTTGTGGTGGGAACAATTAAGATCTACTCTCTTAGCAACTTTGAATTGTAATCAAAGTTTAATTGATACTATATATTAATTATAGTATTGCTGTGTATAATCACTATACCATGCATCAAATCTCCGTTTACTTTTTTTGGGAGAGCAGACTTCAATTACAATATGCCACTTTAAATTATTCAAGACAATAAAACATCATACTAACCCCAATGAAGTGACTGCATTTACAAATCAACAAAAGCATAAATATTTGTTCATATTATTGTTATTGAATGATACTTTTTACTTTTTTTGAATATTTCTTTTGCTTGTTTTCCTCTTATATAGGCAGCAATTCTTGCCAACTAAATAATGGTGGATGCTCTCAACTTTGTTTACCAACATCTGAAACCACAAGAACTTGTATGTGTACAGTGGGATATTATCTCCAAAAGAACCGTATGTCATGTCAAGGTATAAGGTCTTGAAAAATTTTAATTCTGATGCTTTTACTTTCCCAATGCAAATTTTAGGCAACAAAAATCAGTTCAAAATAGAAAAAATAATATTGACTTCTTATTAGAATAATGGTTCACTGCTTAGTCTCATATATATAAGATTGTTATTATCTAAAGAAATTTAAGTATTACTGTTCTTTAAAGGTTATAATTAGTTATTTTCTGGGAACTGCAGTTTATTATCAAACTTTTTTAACTAAGTGCAGTAGAAACTACCTTCAACTTGAATCGGCAAGGGTTGAAATAAAAAGTAGTGATTGATTGGTTACAATTATCATTCAATCTGAATTCAGTTATTCTTTTAGCTATTTAAAAGCAAATTTACAAGAGAGGTTGTGAGGGTTCAGATTTGCTTAGCTGAGAGAGAAGATCACTGCTAAAGAACTAGAACCTAAAACACCCATCTTCCTATTTCATGTTTCATAGATTCTAGTTCTTAGTCCCAAAGAAAGTTGGTTCTAGAATGATCTTTCTATCTAATGATCATAGCTTAATTTCATTAAAATAAGGTTTCAACCTGGGGTTCCTTGGTGGTGTGGTCAGTTAAGCCTCTGACCCTTGGTTTCAGCTCAGGTCGTAATCTCAGGATCATGGGATCTAGCTGGCATCAGGCTCCATCCCCCTCCCCCTCCACATGTGTGTGCCCACTCTCTTGCTCTCTCTCTTAAGTAAATAAATCTTTTTTTTCTTAATTTTATGTATTTATGACAGAGACAGCGAGAGAGGGAACACAAGCAGGGGGAGTGAGAGAGGGGAAAACAGGCTTCCCGTTGAGCAGCGAGCCCAATAAGGGACTCGATCCCAAGGACACTGGGATCATGACCTGAGCTGAGGGCAGATGCTTAATGACTGAGCCACCCAGATGCCCTTCAAGAAAATAAATATTAAAAAAATAAAAAGGCAAAGAAAATATATGTCTAAAATCATGCTCTGGTGTGTTAGAAAAATTCATAGATATCAGCATACAGACTTCTGATAGTTAGCTTTTATGTATATGCATATTTTAGGGCATACTTTTGATGCTGGAACAGCAAGGTATTAGCAGAAATTAAGTTGGTATGTTTTTTCTGTTCAAATTGATTTAAGAGGACTAACTTTATTAAGAAAATAATAGTTTCATAGCTATCTAAAAGCATATATAAAATCAAAATTTATTATCACATATAAGCAACAAGATAATTGGGCATTAGAAAAGAGGGTGAATTTTGGTTGTGAAGCTAGATATATTTTATGAAATTATCTGCCTCTGTGTTTATGAAAGTATGATTCCCAGACCAGTAGTGCCATTGCTACCTGGAAAATTTTCAAATATTCAAGTTATCAGGCCCTGGGAAGGGGGGCCCCAGTAATCCGTGTTTTAACAAGTCCTCCAGGACATTCTGATGCATACTCAAGTTTGAGAGCTACTAATCTACCTACCTTTCAACTAGTCAGGGGTATAGTATGCAATTAAAAATTAAAAACAGGCTAAGAAACATGTTTTATGAAAAAATTAAGAATGCTCGAAATAATGCTAGTAGAATGATTTTAATTTTAAGTATTCACTTGGGGCTTTTTTTTCTTTTTCTTTTTTTTCCAATTAGGTATAGAGTCATTTCTTATGTACTCTGTTCATGAAGGAATCAGAGGAATACCACTAGAACCAAGTGACAAAATGGATGCCTTGATGCCTATATCAGGAACTTCATTTGCTGTTGGAATAGATTTCCATGCAGGTAAAGAGCTTTTTATTCATAATTGATGTATGGTGTTTTCACTTGATTTACTATACCTGATGAAAATATAATCTTTCCCTCTGTACTTTGATAGTCAAGATGAGGAATAAGAAAGCAAATTAGTAGTGAATTCTTAAGCCTCATATAAATTGTTCTAAACAAGTTTTCCTGAAAAAAAATCAAGTAAAATTTTCCTAAAGTAGCATTTGAATTACAAGTGCATTAAAATGCTATGATTGGCATTTTGTCGCTTCATTTTTATTTGTATTTTTTTAAATGACACTTTGACTTTTATTCAATTATAGGTATAAAGATATACAAACATTTTGATTGATTATACACATAAAACATAATATAGTCTAAAATATTTCCAGAATGATTATCTATTCTAATATAGATAGTAGTAAATGAAATCCAAATAACAAGAAAACAATTATAAATGCTGTGCCACTTAAACTACTTTTGAATATGGTATGTATCATTTTGGAGTCAGATTTTATCTTATCTTCTTGTTTTGGCAAACAGTGAAAGAAAGCAGTTCACACACTAACATTTTCCTGTGGCTAATATAAGTGTATGGCTGGAAATGGATAGTAGACACTGTCCAGTTTATTGAAGTAAACATGTATGTGTGTGTCTGTGTGTTTGTGTGTGTGTGTGTGTGTGTGTGTGTGTGTGTGTGTGTGCACTAATTGCTAGCTTCAGACATAGTATAAGCATTAGATCTTGGATTTATACTTAGGTCTGTAATTCTACACTTGTGGGTCTAAACCTAGAAAAGCAGCATTCTCTACCTCTCCTTGAGCTAAATGATATGCTTCCCATATTAGCGTTTTAGTGCTGAAGATGCACATGTATGTTTACACTATTTTTTTAGTACTTGTAAAGATTTTAAGATTTAATTTTACCAAATGTTAAAAAGCAAGTAGCTCTTTGATTTATAATCTTAAAAAAAAATCTTTACACATCACCATGTGGAATTCTGTTTGTAAGCTTGTTTTTCCCCCCCTCAGCTGTAACACATTTTGTTTAATCATGTGTTAATGAAATTCCTGGCTACAATTTAATGAATTACTGGGGATCTTCACAAATATTTCAAAGATGACGTTTCTTAAATAAATTGTTTTGTACCAAATGTTTGGAATTATATACATGCCAAACTTTCTACATTATTAAAAAGGAACTTTCTTAAAAGGAAATTCAGAAAAATATAGTATATTTTGTTGAGCAATATGTAAATTTTGCCAAAATCACAATGTGATTTTTGATCAAGCAAGGCTGTTTGATCAAACCTCATTATATATGGAAGGCTCACTACCCTACTATGCATAATCTACCCTGCCTCTTAATTATATGCATCTTATTCTTTAGAATTTCATCATACAGGATTTAGTAAGTGCAAAAGTAAAAAAACTTAAACTTCTTGAAAAGATGTTATGTATACATGCATATATTTTTTAGTAAGTACACATAATCCCTTGCTTTGGCTGTTATCACATATTTGATTCTTTTAAAGACATCATAATGATTTTTTAAAGTATTTGGAAAATTTCTGTGAGGTATGATTTTAAAACATTTGGTGGTGTAAATATCCTGGTTAGATCATTAGTAAATCTCTTTTTTCTTTTATGAGTAAACTGATTATTTGCATAAGTTGAATTCATTCTCTGAGGTTTTATACTGGCCCTGAAATGGTTAAGTTTCATCTAATGTGCCACGAGAGAGGGTATTTATATTTGCAGAGAATAGTACTTTCCCTATTTCTAGGTTTCCAATAATTATTACTATCATAATAAACTTATTTTGCATCAAAGCAGTTTTTCCCTGAGAAATTACCAGTTGTTAGTCAAAACTTTGTGTTCTTCATATCATATTTACCATATTTTTAAATTCAGTTCCTAGGAAGAAATTGTTTTTAGAAAATCTGTCTCTTGGGGGGGGGTGCAGTCGTTAAGCATCTGCCTTTGGCTCAGGTCATGATCCCAGCATCCTGGGATTGAGCCTTGCCTCAGGCTCCTTGCTCCACGGGGAAGCCTGCTTCTCCCTCTCTCACTCCCCCTGTTTGTGTTCCCTCTCTTGCTGTCTCTATCAAATAAATAAAATAAAAACTTAAAAAAAAAAAGAAGAAGAAAAGAAAATCTCTTTTTTCTCCTAAATGTGAAAGGATATATAGGCATATGTCCGAGAATGTATTTAAGTCTTTATTGTTAATAAGAAAACAGCAATGCAAAACTGACATTGCAATCAGAGGGTTGGAGACCTGGGGCCAGTAAAACATACAGTAGGAAGAGGCGAGACTTTTGGAACAACTTGGATTCTGGTGTCAGTTCACTGTCTTACTACCCTGTGATGTAAGTTACTTGATATTCCTGAGGCTCAACGGCCTCACTTTATGGGATATGGGAATATTAAGATTAATGTATACGAATGTTTGACCTAGTGCCTGATATATATGGGAGCTATGAAAATAGTAGTGATACCTAATAATAGAGAGTAATAAATTATAAAAAATACGCATATATGATGTGTGTGTGTAATTTATATATTTGCAAACATACCCTAGAAGCTGTATTTCAACTTCTAACTAAGAACATTTCCTTTTCTATTTTCTTGAGTCTACTACATTTTCTGTTCAGTGATCTGCACAGAATAGTTGTTTCTTAATCTCTTTGGGATGGAGAGAGTGGGTTAATAAAATTTCCTGGTAAAAATGGACTTAGTTATGATGATAATGAACAGTAGAGAGAGAGGATTAAAAAATATCACCAATTATTTGAAGTCGTTAAATATAAACCTAGGAGGCCAACAGACAGTGCATCGATAAGGAACTACGTAAGACACTAATGACGATGATGGTGGTGGCGTCATAAGAGCCTCCAACCACTTCTGCCCATACCTTTTGTGCTTCAGTCTATTTTACAGTCCTTTACTAATGGTGTTTTATAAAAATGTTTTTGGATCAGAATAAGTGGCAGCCACTTGATTTATGATACCATTATGGACAATATATAAACTTTGTGGCTTTGTTGAGTGAAGTTACTTCAGGGAGGAAGGGAGGAAAATGTCTAGATTGTTCCTGAGCAAAGGAGAGAAACCAGTTTTTGGTGCATCAGCTTTCTTTCCTTTTTTTTTTTTTTTTCTTTTTCACCGTGGCCATTATGTTTTACCTGATTATAAGTCCTTCCACTATTTTCTTTGCAGATGTTCTATTCCCTCTTCTTTCATTAATGGGCATTTACTTCTGTGACATAATCCCTACTTTAGGATTAATTAAAGATAAAGATGACCAAATGGAAGGACATAGTAGTTCCCTATTCTAAATAACAACAACAATAACAATAACAACAAACCAAACAAAACCCTCCCATTACAATAAGGAGATGGTGTGAATGAGAATCATTTCTTGAGTATGAGCATCATGATTTATGTCAGAGTATTTTATTACCACAGTTTTACAGGGATAAATACATTGTTCAAACCTGCGCATTTCATGAGGATTAATAGATCTCAGTCCTGCTGGGTTTTGGTCCTAATGTATTAAAGTTTTCTGCAGTGAAAGGATTTCTTTCACCAGATGAGGGAATTCTGGATGGTATCCACAGGAGAAAGAAGACCCTGTAGTTAGATTTAAAATGTTCAAAGCATTTTTATCACTTTACTGGATAAGTCTCATTCCACTTGGGGGCGGGGGGAACTTTGAAAATCCTTGCACACTGGATGATATTCCTTTAAAGGATATGTTTTAGTTAGGAGAAATTCCTTCAGAACAAAGCCCATTGCTCCAGTTAGTAATGTGATCTTCAGTATAATGCTCTATCCAGTTTGCCCCTCCCCTGCTTTGAGGAGATTTTATAATAATCACATAATAGGATATTGCTTGAAGAGAGGGGACATCCTTTTCAGAGAATGGTTATTACTATTATTATTTTTTGAAAATGGTCATTTATTGTAAAGAGACTTTGCAGTATAGAGTGGCACATATAAGATCTTTCAGAGAATGATTATCTGAAAATTTCAAGCTTATATTCTTTTTCATCTTTTATCTCCTTTGTTCAAATTTGAATCATCTAGCTCAATATTAACAAAAGTTGATTCCTATCTACCAGGTGTAGAATGTCACAGCTAAGTTGCTATAGAGAAAAAAGATAAACAAGGAATAGTTTCTGAGTTAATGCATGCATGGATGATCTGCAGGGGTTTTTTGTTTGTTAGTTCTGTTGTTTTGAGAGAGCATCAGAGGATTATTATTTGGATGCCATTCTTGGCAGTCATTCTGGGGAATGTTTTAATGCCTTTTTACACCATCACATAGTGATCTGGCTATTAAGACAATAAAAAGACTGAAAGAACTTGTCCTTTTAGCTTCTGTTAAAACCCATGGAATGTACAACACCAAGAGTAATCCCTAACCTGAACTATAGGTCCCAATATAAACTGTGGGTATGCCAATTTAGGTTCATCAGTAGTGACAAATGTACCACTCTGGTATGAGATGTTGGTAGTGGGAGAGGCTATGTGTTGTATGAGAGGAAAGAGCACATGGGAGTTTTCTGCTCAATTTATCAGTGAATCTAAAACTGTTCTTAAAAACAAAGTCTATTAATAAAGTGAAGGAGAATGTATGACAAAGTACCATTGCCACATTTATACATTTGACTGTCACCTATTTACATGAAATAATCTCTCATTAATAGTTCCACAACATTTACATATATTGTTAAATGTTAGAACTCAAGGGAACATTTGGTACCACATAGTATCATTCCCTCTTTTTAAAGATAAGAAACTGGAACCCAAAGAGATGGAAAGGTTGGATGGTAATTAAGTATCTTGTTTCCAATTCTTTTTACTATGCCATATTAACCTGTAACCACTAAAACAAAATTTTATTTGGACATTGTTGGCATTATTTGATAAACTACATTGCCCTTATGCAAATTTGTGCTTGTAGAAGATCATACTTTATTTTTATTCATATACTGAATCATTAAATCATGTGACCTTAAACCCATTTAAAAATTGAAGCAGGTGACACTCAAGTGTGAGTCTCTTCCTTTCCTGGGGGCTTAGAAGACAGCGATTCACTAAAAATTTTTAGTAACCATTTTATCACCGAACAAGGCCACAGAAGAATTGTAGAAGGAATTCTTTTTATATCAGTAACAGCAATAGCTTAAAAAATATAATACTGTTGCTTTGGAACATTTTTTCAATTTTATGAAAACTATTTCCTTGACTACAAAGTGAATTTTTAGGACTGGTTCATTTCTTCTTGTTCTTGTAACAGTGAACCAATACTACTTTGTGTTGTCATTTCAAACTTGTTTCAGGGCTGTATTTTCAAATCATGTGACCAGTTTGTCTGTATTGGTAGATAGTCAAGTGCAGCACATCTTTCAAGAGGCAAAGTAGTAACTACCATGGAAAAACAAAAACTTCAACAACTGTCGGAGACAAATATCATGCATAGATAAGGAACTATAGGTTAATCAGACTATTGCATATATATCTCACAAATCATTTTTGGATAATTTCTAAACTCAAAACATAAAGACACATCTTTCTCAGGCATCTGAACTCCCTAGAGGTTACCAGAAACCAAAAGCCCAGAAGATGCCCAATGATTACCTGCTAAGATTAAGACTTTGGTTCAACTTATTTGGGATTTATATTATTCTCTCTGTCATTGAGAGAATCACAAAGCAAGTCTCATGGAAACTTCTCACTTGGGCAGTTCACACTCCCCATGAAAGTAAAACATGCCAGCACCAACTTTAGATAAATTCTCATGAAGCACATCCATTCTGTGCTTGGGCACCTTTTTTTTCCCCTCTTCCTGAGTCAACATATGCTGCTGTATGTCTTTTTAGCAACTCAGGATTCTTTTCAGCAGAGCTACAATCATATTTGGTACTCTATTATATTCCTGTACTCTTTTCCTTATCAAAATTGAGTTACCACAAAGCCTATTCTCAAAAGACCTAGCTATACTAATTCACAGTAAATTATTAATAGCTGCTAAGAGATTTACAAGTTATCTTACTAAGTGTGTTTGAGGAAAGCACAGTATCTTAACCCAGTACCATAAATACAACTAAAGCAGCACTAAAGGGATGTGAAGAAAGTATTTTTTAGATAAGTCAGTCTTCTGGATGTTTTTCAGACTTCTTTGTACTCTGAGTCTTACACAATACACTGCTATATGTTTACTCCCAGAAACTCAGTCCTGGATACGCTGATAGGTCCAATGATAATGTTGAGGTCTCCTTTAGCTTAGGTACATTGATACCATTAACACTGTTAATCATGACCTTAAAAAAAGTGCTTGTAACCTTGAAAAATGTTTTTTCCCCTATTTTAAGAAAACCAATAATACGTTAGCCTATTTTTCTTTTTGACACCCTTTCTTTAAGAAAAACAATAAAGAGCTATGATTCAGTTTCTGAGATTATTGATCATTAGTTTTTAATCAAGTAGATAATTTTCTAGTTAATAGAGAAAAATAAAAGTTATTTCATTGATTTTGAACTAGTCATAAACAGTAGATCTTTAATTTCTTTTCATCATTTGACTTTTTCCTTCTCCAGAAGCAATTAGTAAGTGTAATAAGCAGATCCTTTGAGGTGTAAGTAAGCAGATCCTTTGGTGTGTAGTAAGCCAATCATTTGAGAATAAAGAACAAATTATTTCCATGAATTCCTTACTACTTTTAGAACAAAGACTTGGCTAAAGTAGAAAGACTAGAAATGGAATTAATCATCCAGTGGGTTAAGAATAGGAATTTTGAGGAGAAAAAAAAATTAAAATAGCATTAAAAAAAAAAAACTTAACATTTATTGAACACTTACTACATTGCTGGAATATGGGTAGGAAACTTTTTTGTATTTATGCCATTTAATTATCAAAATAATCTGTTGAGTCAGGTGGTATTTCATTTTAACAGTGAAGAAAGTGGGTTTGTGGATAAAGTATGGATACAAAGGAGAGTTAGTTACTTCAAGATGCCCAAAAGAAATTCTGCATTTAGGATTTGCATTCGAGTTTTTGCCCTTGAGATTGACATAAACCATGAATTAAATAACCGGAAGTGAAGTAACCAACATCAGAACCCCGATAATTCCCTAATGAGAATTGCAATCCTATTGTGGTGATGATTGAGAAAGACATTTGACAGACAGTTTCAGGACTTGGAGTTTGGTGAAGTGATGATACTATAGTCATCAAGGATAGGATTGCCCCCGCTAAACTTATGGACAGAAAACTACTAGTACAGCCTCATCTAAGATGTGAGCGAGGGAAATGTTGATGATCATTACTAAAAGGAGAAGGGGAAGAAGAAAGAAAAAAATATTAATATATCTGACTATATTTGTATTATTTATTACTGTATAACAAATTACCAAAATTTAGCAAACTGAAGCAATAAACATTTATTATCTTACAGCCTCTTTGGGTCAGTTTATGAGGCTTCAATCAAGGTGTTGGCTAGACACCTTGTTGTGGTCTCCTCAGGACACTCAACTAGGGAGAATTTGCTTCCAAGTTCACATGGGTGTAGGCAGGATTTGGTTCCTCGTGGGCTACTTGACAGAGGGACACAGCTCCTCACTGAATACTGATTTCAGTTTCTTCTCATGTGGGCCTCTCCACAGCACAATTCACAGCATGATTGCTAGCTTCCCTGAGAGCTAGTGAACAATACAATGAGAAATGGCACACACAAAATGAAAGCCAGACCTTTTGTAACCCAATTTCAGAAAGGATATCTCATCACATTTGGTACCTTCTATTTATTAGATGCTAGCAATGAGGCACAGCTCATACTCACAGGGAAAGGTTTAAAGAAGGGGCTCAATACCCTGTGATGGGGATCACTGGTGGGTACATTAGGGGCTGTTTATCACAGTATCATAGGTGTTTTAACCATATTATTGCCACATATTACTGTCTAAGAGATAACTTTTGATGACTGGTTCAGGTTATCAATGATATTACTCCATGGATAACTTCTGTATTATGGCTTAAATCCTTCAAGAAAAGCCAGCAGTTCCATGCAACCCCCTTTACAGTTTTTGACCAGTGGCTGGGAAAGTCTTCATGTGCTAGTAACTCACATTAAATCTACTGACAACTCTCTGGCACAAAAGCTCTTTAAGAAAAGCTCTTTCAAGAAAATTTTTATAATCTGTCTAGGTTTGCCTGGGGGATACAAAGGTGTGTAACATGAACAGAATTATGAGTGTAGTTGCTTTCGTTTTTGTCGCCAATGCAGGCTAAGTGTTGACTGATGTTAAGTACGCTTAGGATGAATTCTAGCATTGCATCAAGTGTCCCTTTCCAGAAATTTGTGGCCAGAAAGGAAGCTCTGAAGTAGTTGGCAACAACTTTTAGTTCTTTATGCCTACCATGGTGCACAAGAGCAATTATGCAAATCTTCTTCCAAGGATAACATATTATCCCCCATCATTTGCTCTGAGTAAAACATTCTGTTAGTGAATTCATCTGGGACTATGTTGAGAATCAAAGCTGATTGCTTTAGCTTAGAAGTTTGTTTTATTTATTATTTAATTTTACTGAGGACTGAATGAGAGGAGCTAGATGTAAATTAAGTGGGAAAAAACTCAGATAGAACTAGAAATGATACTTGATTGTGAGTGTATTAAATACCAGAATAGATTACTTAAAGGTTATGACTCTCTGGCTCCAGAGTCTTTTAAAGAGTTAAAACAAAGAAACCAACTCTTCTGTATAATGATTGTTCTGGATTTCTTCCAGCTTTTTGACTATTCAACTTCTAATATTAACAGCTTCAACAGTAACAAACTATAAGCTGTTGTTTAAAAACCATCTATTTTCTTAGTCAATAGTCATTAAGACCTATGTGAACAAAATCAGAATTAGACTGGCATTGTTTGAGCATAGAAAGTAGACTGTGTTATAGAATGCATTCTTTTCTTCAAGGGTAAAACAAATGCTGATGGGGAGACTCCATTTTGGTTGTTGTTTCCTATACAAAGATATAGTATCTTAAGTATTAAGATACTAAGAAGAACTAACAATTTCACAGTAATTCAAGGTTCTAACTATACATGAAAAATTATTTTCTACATTCTGAATAAAAGGATTAAAAAACTTTGTTACCTATATTATTCTGATTAGTAGGGGTAAGAGCTAAGATTTATTGGTTATTCTTATCAATAACCTTATTCAAATTGTGACTCTAGCCATATTTTTTTCCATTTACTGTTCTCCCTTAATACTGTTTTAGTGATAAAGTAACTGATATTTTTCTCTCACTTGGCTCCAGTTGAATTTATGGATACAATACAGTATACCAATGGATATATTTACATACTCAGTCATTCTCAATGTTCATGTGAAACCCTATTAACTCAAAATAGCGATGACTGAATGAAAAAGTAGACATCAACCAGCTCAAACGTTAAGCATTATGAAAATGTGTTTGAGGAGTATTCGTTATTAATTCAGCAAATATTTATTGTAGATATCAATCTCACTCTATAATTAAGTAAATATTTTTATTTATTTAAAAATTCTTGAGGCACCTGGGTGGCACAGTTGTTAAGCGTCCCCCTTCGGCTCAGGTCATGATCCTGAAGTCCTGGGATCGAGCCCCACATCGGGCTCCCTGCTCGGCAGGAAGCCTTCTTCTCCCTCTTTCATTCCCCCTGCTTGTATTCCCTCTCTAATTGTGTTTCTCTCTGCCAAATAAATAAAATAAAATCTTAAAATTATATTTTAAAAATTCTTTATTAAAATTGTATATTATGAGAAATTAGGAAACATGAGACAAAATTGAAATAAAAATCATCACTACTACTACTACTATACAGATAGCAACCATTAATATTTTGGCATCTTAATCCTTTATATCATTTTTTTTTCTTTTTTTTAAAGATTTTATTTATTTGAGAGAGAGAAAGAGAACACAGGAGAGCAGGAGCAGGGGGAAGAGGGAGAAGCAGGTTCCCTGCTGAGCAGGGAGCCTGACAAAGGGCTCAATCCCAGGACCTGGGAACAAACATGTCCTGAGCCAAAGGCAGATGCTTAGCCAACTGAGTTACACACATACTCCTTGTTTTATATTCTCATCATAATAAGTGTACTCGTTAATCCCCATCCTTTATTTCTCCCATCCCCCTCATCCACTTCCCCTCTGATAACCATCAACTTGTTCTCTGTAGTTAAGAGTCTGTTTCTTGGTTTCTCTCTCTTTTTCCTTTGCTCATTTGTTTCTTAAATTCTACATATAAGTAGGATCATATTGTGGTGTATTGATATTTGTGCTATTTTTTTTAAAGATTTTACTTATTTATTTGACAGAGAGAGAGATCACAAGTAGGCAGAGAGGCAGGCAGAGAGAGAGAAAGCAGGCTCCCTGCCGAGCAGAGAGCCCAATGTAGGCCTCAATCCCAGGACTCTGAGATCATGACCTGAGCCAAAAGCAGAGGCTTTAACCCACTGAGCCACCGAAGTGCCCTATTTTTTTTTTTTAAGATTTTATTTATTTGACAGAGAGAAACATAGCATAGAGGGAACATGAGCAAGGGGAGTGACAGAGGGAGAAGGAGGCTTCCCCCTGACCAGGGACCACCCCCCCCCCCATGTGGGGCTGGATCCCAGGGCTCTGGGATCATGTTCTGAGCCAAAGGCAGATGCTTAATGACTGAGCCACCCAAGTGTCCCTGTACTATGTTTTGTTTTTTTTTTTTTAAATACAAATAGAACTTATCACTGAAAAGATTTTGTCTTCCTCCTTTTACTTACCATTCTAACATGAACACTTTGCTATATTATGATTAACATACTATAAATACTGCTTTTGACAGGAATACATTACTGTAAAATGTAGATAACATAAGTTTCTGATTTTCCCAATATTTTTTGACATTTTGATTATTTTCATGTTTGGGTTGTAAATCATTTTCAGCATTTGTGTTAATTCCTCAAACTCATATTTTCTTTCTTTCTTTTTTTTTTTTTTAGCTAACAACTTTTTATGGATATAATTTACATACATTGGATCCATGTGTTTAAAAACTAACAAACCAGTGGTTTGGGGTATATACACAGAGTTGTGCAACCATCACTAGTATTGAATTTTAAAACATTGTCATTAACCTAAAGGGAAACTTCATATTCATTAGTAATTCTCATAATTCTTCCAACTTGTCTGTCTTAAGGGAAGCACTAATCTACTTTCTGTCTCTACAGATTTGCTTATTCCAGACATTTCATACAAATAGAATCATATGATATGTGGTCTTTTATGATTGAATTCTTTCACTTAGCATAATGTTCATCCATGTTGTAGCATATACCAGTGCTTACTTTTTTTTGAGGGGAGGTAATTATATTTGATGTTATGGATATATCACCTTTTATTATCCATTCATCAGTTGATGGACATTTGAGTTGTTTCTACTTTTTTAACTACTGCAAATAAAGCTTGGAGGAACATTCAAGTGCAAGTTTTGGTATGTGGATTTGTTTTCATTTTTCTTGGGCATGTACCTAGCAGTGAATTTGATAGTTTACCAAATGACTCTTCAGATTTATGCCTGCCCTGGAAATGTGAAGTAGACACTGTATTTCTTCTACTAGGCTTGTATATGGGCTAGCCTTTTTTTACATCTTTACATCATCTTATGGTGATGATTGAACATAATGGTAATTGCTAATACATACACAACTCCTTGTTTCTATTTAGAATTTTTTTTTTGTAATTCAAAGTCATTTTCAGTACCATCCATTCTTATGTGATTAAAAAAAATCTCTGAGATACAAGTGGATACCTATTATAGGATGAATTGTGTGCCCCCCAAATTTATATGTTGAACTCTTAAATCTCAGCATCTCAGAATGTGACTAAATTCAGAGATTACCTCTCAAAGAGATAATTAAGGGAAAATGAGGTTATACGGTAAGGTCTTAATCCAGTATAACCAATATTCTTATAAAAAGAGGAAGTTCGGGCACAGAGGAAAGAACATGTGTAGACAAAGGTAAAAGACATATATAAGCCAAAGGGAGAGGCCCCAGAACAAAATCAACCCTTGTTGACACCTCAGTCTCAGACTTTCCAGCCCCCAGAACTGTGAGAAAATAAAGTCCTGGCATTTTAGCCATCCAAACTGTTGTATTTGTTATGGCAGCCCTAACAAACTAATCCAATATTTAAATATATTTCATAACAAAGGGCTACTAAGGCCATTTAAAATGTCTATTTTATTAGAACACTTGGTAATCATTATAGGAAATTCAGTATCTGGAGTTAACTATTCAAACTGAAAAGTATAAATTTAATCTCATGTACTTTCTCCCCGGGAGGTAGATAGAAATGGGAATACCCTTTTCATGTACAACCTCTGAAGTTATCACCCCATACAGAACCTAATCTTTGTCTTTATTTCAGCTTTTAGTGACTTGACTCCATCTGCTTATTTCATTGTACTTGTTCTGTAATTTTTCTGCTTCTCTTTGAGCCCATATTCTGCAGTATTTCATTAATGAAGTATAAATCTTTGTACTCTCTGTTCTTCTGACATCCTTGATTTGCAAATCCCCACATCCCTGTAAAGCCTACAGTCTTCTTTCTCCATCCCCATATGTATGGTAGCCGTACTTTTAATGTCATTTTAAATCTTCAGCCCAACCTATAATCTCATACTCAGAAGATACCTTTGTACCTTAGTTTATTGTGAATACTAGGCCAGTGTCACAAACTCAAATGACAACAGGGGCCAGAGAAGTTTCTTGTATGAATAGTTAGGGAAAGAGGGAGACCTAGTAGGGACTAGCAGACCATATTGCAAATGACCTAGTAGGGATTGATGCTACTTAACTACACACCATTTTTATGATGCAGGATTGGCAGTCCTGAGTTGCCAGTTTTGGTTTTTTTTGTCTTATTTTGTCTTTTTTTATTTATTTTTATTTTTTAAGAGGGCACATAGTAGTACAGAAGATAATAGAATAGATCAATGCAACATATTTATTTGTGCCAGTTTGAACTCTTTGACAAAGGCCAAAGATCATGAGATTCTGTACCTTCTCTCATCCACATTTAAAAATATTCATATCTTGGCATTTATGAGGTTGATTGGGGAAAGTGTCCATGAGTAATACGTTGAGATTGAGACTGATGAGATTGAGTTGGAATGTGTTATAGAGCTGACCCCTGGGGAGGAAAGTTGGATAGGTTAAGTCTTAGACTGCAGTACAATTCTAAGACCTTTTTAGCAAGGCTGATTGGGAGTTATTGAGCTGAAGTTGTCATTTGAAGGAGTTGTGCATTTCACAGGAGTGTGTCTGTCTCAATATTTATGTCACACTCAATCATTGTCTGAGAACCTTGTTGGAAGTGGAGCCTTGTATCAGTGGTGGGTTCAGTCACTGAAGTTCCTCATAGGCAGAAATTTGAGAAGTGCATGTTCAGTTTGCCAAAGGGTACCCCTTGTGCCACATTTATCTGTGTCTACACAGGTTTGGGAAACAACTCTGTAGTTCCCTTAGGTCTCTCTTCTTGTGAGGAAATTTAGAAGATGGAGGTTAGTGGGACAGATAGTCTTTACAGCTGTAGTTTACCTCAATCACATTTGATAATCATCTTCCTCCACTATCCATTCTCAACTATCATTTTGGCAGGTCTTAGTAGCTGATCTGTGACCCAAACCTTAGCTCCTAGGGGTCTGAATCCTTGGTAACCCTTATGAGACTTGGGTTGTTGCATGTGTCTTTTCACAGAGAGGGGTAGAAGGTTCCCAAGTGGACCACTCAGGTTCCATATATGTCCTTCCCTGGCCATGTTATGTGCAAGCAGCCCTACCTCCTCATCCTGCTCAGGGTCAATCATGTATGCCAGTATGGTGACTCCTCTTTTAACCTGCTGATTATTAGACTCAAGAATTATAAATTCTCTTGGCAGGAGCCATAGGTTGTAGTTTAGTGGGACTCTTGCTTGCAGCCCTTTGGCAGAAGTGTGCCCTCTTTGGAAACCAGAAGCTCCGGTCCTACAGAGTCCAAAGTTGTAGGGAGAAGAAGTACTGAATACTCCAGGGGGTCATTGAGAGTAAATGAAAGTGAGGACTCTGCTGTTTTCATCTTTTAGCCCCTACAGCCCCTGAATTGCTCTGTTGGTGATACAGGACCATATAGAGGTCTCTAATTTAATGAATATACTGTAACCTGAGAATGTCACCTTGAAAGTGTTGCCTCTAAGCTGATGTTTCACCTGTCTTTAAAAGATTGTCCCAGAATTCTATGAGATCCCATCTGCTTTTGGATGGTGGGGTATATGATTTAACCAGTGGATTCCATGGTGATGGGCCCCACTCTCATGCCTCCTCCACTGTGAGACGAATACCTTGAGCAGATTCTGGGTCATGTGGAATTTGTGCCTGTGGATTAGGGATTCCATAAGCCTTTGTATAGTGGTGCTGCCTGAGGGCCAGCAGTAATAAAGGCAAGTCAATACCTAGAATGGGCCTATTTCTTTATGAGAATGAACCACTGGCACTTCCAGGTTGGAAGGTTCCTGATGTAGTTGAATTGCCACTGACAGATCAGTTGATGTCTTTGAGGAATGATATCATATCATGGGCTCAGTGTTGTTTTCCATTACTAATGGATTGGATGTTCAGAGGCAAAAATACCTAGATTGGCCTTGGTAAGTAGAAATCCATATCACTAAACCTTTAATTCTACCACTGTGGACTCTTTGTTCTGTTCGTGTACCCAGTTCTGGGATAGCTGATGATGAAGACCGGCTAAAGTCAAAAGATTAAGGCATTTTTGTTATCAGTACTTCTTTTTTGGTGGATGCTTTCTTGTAGGAATTAAGATGTGATAAAAAAAAAAAGTCTCTGCAATTTGTCTCATTCCCATATGTCAATCCACACACCCCCACTCTAGATCTATTGATCTTTAGTGTTCCAATTATTTTCTTTCCAGTTCCATGACCATATAGTTTATCCACTGGCCACTACTTCAGAATCCATATAACATGAGTACCTCAGGCTATTTCTTTCACACAAGGTGAATAATTTAGTGTATTGGTCACAATTCTGCCCCTAGGGAAGATTTTTTTCCTCTCTACTCACTTTAAGGCCTACTCTTTTTTAAAAAATATTATTTATTTATTTATTTATTCATTTATTCATTTATTCGTTTATTCATTTATTTATTTGACAGAGAGAAACACAGCTAGAGAGAGAACATAAGCAGAGGGAGTGAGAGGGAGAAGCAGGCTTCCCACTGAGCAGGGATAAGGCCTACTCTTTTTTTTTTTTTTTTTAAGGCCTACTCGAATGCAACTTCAATTAATAATTATCTTGTACCCATATATTAAGCTGAATAATCCATAAACAGACTTAGGTTTTGTTTTGTTTTTTCCTTCTTCTTTTCTTTATTGGAACCTCTGCATAGATGTAGATATGAGGACAACTCATGGTGGTTAGTTCCAGATGCATGGTAACTTGGAGCCTCAGAGTCAAGTATTCTGTTTTCTTCCAGGGTCCAGAAACCTGTCGGGACATTTTCTCAAACAATATGTAATTCTCTGTTACAGATGCCATGGTTTTGCTGCAGTATCTTAGGGGGCTTGTGTAGGGATTCCCCTGCTGAGGCTTTCCATAAGCTCCATGCTCATGTTGTTCTGACCACTGACACCCATCAAGTCTGCTGGGTCCATATGATACAAATGCCAGGAGAAGGAGGAAGATGGTTGAGGAGTAGGAGACCTAAATTTTGTGTGGTCCCAGCAATTCAACTAGATAGTTATCAGCTTTCTGAACATCTATAAACTCAATAGGAGATCGAAGAAAAGAATAGCAGCAATTCTATAAACAGAAAAGCAACCACTTTCTCAAAGGTAGTATGTGCAATATATGGGATGATAGACTACGGTGAGGGGAGGAGCAGTTGTGGCATGGGGAGCCTCCTTCAGCTGGGTTCCAGCAAGTGATAGAGCAGTGGAGTACAAAATTAGAACTTTTAGAAGTCTGCTCCATAAAGGGACGTCACTCCAGTGGCTAAGCGTGGGGGTGGGGCCCTCACTGGGTCAGTGTGGGCTCAAGACCCTTGGGGTCACAGAAAGACTGAGGATGCCTGGGCATGGCAGAGCTCCCAAGTATTGGAGCAGGAAAGCCAGCTGCAAAGATGGAGCTGAGGAGTGGGATCTCAGCTTGGGGTTGCCATTAACAATGATTCTTGGCATGGTCAGGCCACTACTCTCTGAGGACGTACCTCACAAGTGGCAGATCTGTGGAGACCCCCCCTTCCTCCACTGGGAGGAGTGGCACAGGAGCACACTACAGGAATCTGTTGCATTTGGAGACTCCTAAGTGGGTATGTGAGATAGAAATGTGAGATAGAAATGCTCAGTCACAGGCTGGGTGAGCACAGAGTGTGGCCAGAGGGAGACAGGAGTGATTGACTGCTTTTCTCAGAAGGTTCACTGAAGAGGGGTACCCGAGCTCTCAGCTCCTTTGGCCAGAGATTGGGGGTCTGCCATTTTGATTCTCATCCTCCAGAGCTGTATGGAAAGCTTTCAGGGAATAAAAGCTACCCAGAGCAAACCTGAGCAGATTATTTAGCTCACCTCTGGCAAGGGTGGTACACTTCTGCCTTGAGCAAAGATATTTGAGAATCACTGCAAGAGGCCCCTCCTACAGAAGATCAGCAAAGCATCCAGCCAAGAACAAGTTTATTGATCAATGAGAACTGCAAAACACCAGCGCAAGAGGAATACAAGACCTAAAATTCATAGCTTTCCCCCCATGATTCTTTAGTCTTTCAAAGTTAAATTTTTAAAATTGTCTTTATTTTTTTATATTTTCTTTTGAATTTTTCCTCTTTTCTATTTTAACCAACATCTTATCAATATCTTTTTAAAAATATTTTTAAATTTTGTATCATTGTATTTAACCGTGTGTGTGTGTGTGTGTGCGTGTGCGTGTGTGTGTGTGTGTGTGTGTGTGTGTAAGTTTGTCTTTCCTTAAAATTTTGGGATACAGTTTCTTCTAACAGACCAGAATATACCTGAAATCCAGTGTATGGCTTTGTTCTAGTCTCCCACCTGATGACATTCTGTCTCTCTCTCTCTTTTTTTTAATCTTTTTCTTTCTTTTTTCAACCAACTTCTTACCTTATCAATTCCTTTATAAAAATATTTTTTTAATTTTCATCTTCACTGTCATATTCCATCCCTTCATCATTTTTACCCTTATTTTTGTACATATATATATATTTTTTTCTTTTTTTTCTTTAAAATTTTGGGAGAGAGTTTCTTCTAACAGACCAAAATATATGCAAAATCAAGGGTGTGGCTCTGTTCTATTCACCAGCTTGATCATTTTTCCTCCCTTTGTTCTTTCCCCCCTGGTTTTGGGTCTCTTTTGATTT
>PITA01001343.1:80879-151911 GCA_004023965.1 Spilogale gracilis
TGGGCACCTAATCAATATGGACATTGGTAAGATGTCAAAACTAGAATTCCAAATGACGATTATAAAGATACTAGCTGGGCTTGAAAAAAAAAAAAAACATAGAAGATACTCAGATTCTCCCCTCATGGTCCAGTAGTTGTTTGTCTCTCATTTTCTCAGATTCTTTATTCTCCATCATTTGGTCTTCTATATCAGTAATTCTCTCATTTATTATTATTATGTATTTTTTATTCTGCCTCATTTATCCTAGCAGTAAGAGCCTACATTTTTTATTGTACCTCATTAATAGCTTTTCTGATATCAACTTGGTTAGATTTTAGTTCTTTTATTTCTCTAGAAAGGGAACTATTAGACATAGGGTATCAGAATGGATAAAAAAAAAAACAAGACTCATCAATATGCTGTCTGCAAGAGACATTTTAGACTCAAAGACACCTCCAGATTTAAAGTGAGGGGGTAGAAAACCATTTACCATGCTAATGGACATCCAAATAATGCTGGGGTGGAAATCCTATATCAAAAAAAAAATAAAAGAGTGAAAGAAATCCTATATCAGACAAATTAGATTTTAAATCAAAGAGTATAATAGGTGCAGAAGGACACTATATCATACTTAAAGTGTCTGTCCAACAAGAAGAGCTAACAATTTTAAGTATCTGTGCCCCAACATTGGAGCAGCCAATTATATAAACCAGTTAATAACAAAATCAAAGAAACACATTGACAATAATACAATAATAGTAGAGAACTTTAGCACCCCCCTCAGTGAATTGGACAGATGATCTAGGGAAAAGATCAACAAGGAATTAAGGGCTTTAAATAACACACTGGACCAGATGGACATCACAGATATATTCAGATGATTCCATTCCAAAGCAACAAAATACACATTCTCTTCTAGTGCACATGGAACATTACATCACATCCTGGGTCCCAAGTCAGATCTCAACTGGTACCAAAAGACTGGGATCATTCCCTGCCTATTTTCAGACAACAATGCTGTGAAACTAGAACTCAACCACAAGAGGAAATTTGGAAAAACTCAAATACATGCAGGCTAAAGATCATCCTACTAAAGAATGAATGGGTCAACCAGGAAATTAAAGAAGAATTAATATAAAAATCATGGAAGCAAATGAAAATGAAAACACAACTGTCCAAATGCTAGGACTGCTTGCATCATAACCTAGACCTACTGTAGGGTACTTTACTGCTCTGCATCACACTCAATGCTAGGAGTTTTCCATGTCACCAAAGAAATGAGCTAGAACAATAATCTTTGGCATGGAATGAGTATGTTATCTCCTGAATCTAAAGAGGCTTACCAAGTACCATTCTTCCTTTATAGTAGGAATATCAAGATGCAATGATTTGTCCTGAAATTTGTCTTTAACTTTGGCATGCTGTTCACTATTGGACTCAAAAAACATCATTAATATTGTGAGTCCCTAATCTTTACAGGGTTTATCTCCAACCCTCAGGTACACATGTGTTTTCCCAAGGCTTCCAGCACCCTAGCCACCACTTGTTCATTCTGACTGAGAAGTCTGATGCATTTGATACAGTGGGATAATATAATATTCTCTGTAATGTCTAGTGGTCCAGATTTCACATCTCTTCAGACTATACTTGAATCAGGGTTTTTGATGAGGGGGTAAGAAAATTAACATAGTTCTGAGGCAAAACCATAAATAAACATTGTCCTCTATCAAAGTTTAAAGATAAAACTTTATCTTATCCTCCTCTTAAATTGAATTGAAAGCAATGCACTTGCCAGATAAATAGCTGCATACCATATGCCTGAGACCTTATTAATGTGCTCTAGTAATAATACCTCATCTGGCACAGTGGCTGCAACTGGGGCTATCATTTGGTTAAGACTGTGGCAGTCCATAATCATTCTGCAGGGGCAAGACTTGCAAATTAAGCAGAACATAATGGAGACCATTTCCTGTCTTTAATGGTCACCATTCAGGTTGGATAAGGAGAGGATGGAGGGTATATATTTTTGGAGACAATCCATTAGGCCTTTCCCACTATGAAGGCTCTTATTCCAGAGGCAGCAAACCCAATGTTGATGTTCATCAAATTTCTGGGTAATAACAATTTTAGTTATATTCTCTGGAACTAAGAAAATGACTCCTGGGTGCATCTATGGACTCAGTGGGCTACAGTGAATCTGAATTTAGCCAAAACTTCACTTGTTACCTGGTCTATGTAAGCCCTACCTCAAGGGATCAATGATAATATATCAATGTCAGGGTAAGCACCATATCTAATAATCAAGATATCTGAATATTTCCCTTTCTCCAATATTGAGCCACTCAAGTAAATGTTTGTTTGGAGGTCCCTTTGAGGAATGGGAGGATCATCATAGTTGTGTAATTGGCAGAGTGTTGCAGGGTTTTGGGTTTGGATTTGGCTAGGGATTTGGCTACTTCTTTGCCTAAGGATTTGGCTACTTCTTTGATCAATGGATTCTGGATATGAGGATTAGTTCAGGTCAGAGATAAGAGCAAAGCAACCTGACTCTCAGTGGAACAACCAAATTTTGGCTTTTGCTTCTCCATTATCATACTTTTTGGGCTTGTAAATGTTAAGCGAAGTTACACCACTACACTGCCATCAGCTTTGCAATGTGTGTTCTGAGATTCTTTGGTGGGTTTTCTTTCTTTACATAATCTATTTCTCAATGTCCATTTCCTTTTCTCATCTTCATTTTTTCATCATCTGAAACATCATAAAGTGTTTCTACATGGAGAATATCATAATTTCTCCATGCCTTAAGAGCTACCTTCACAAAGATTGTGTCTCACATCCTGGCTTCTTGCCAGAGTGTTAAATACCATCAGTATACTTGGAAAGTGCTCTAAGAAAAAGAATCCTTATTTATCTATCTTCTCTTCTAGCCCCTCTTGATCAAACACCATCAAAATCCAATTCCAGGGATACTTATCTGGCCCCTGATCATCATGCTAACTATTTCTCACAGTTCCTTTTACGTATAATCTCTTTCCTTTTTTATGAGGCTCAGCAATCCCTCTAGCTAGATTATATTGAGATTTACCCGTAGTTGTCAGCTAGAAGTGGGTACAGCTCTCGATGGTGTACATTTTGCCTTACAGGTGAATAATTCTGCAACATCTTTCAGGACAAGGAAGTGCTAGCCTTTATCAGGGGGAACTGGACAACCTTTGCAAACTCTGAGTCCAAGGGGATAGTTCAGGAACCAGCACCTTTAGGAATATCCATAATCCTCATCCATATTTCAGGTTCCCAGGTCTTAACAACCAGGCCTCTGATTTTACCATAGCAGACCTGTCTTCTGAGCATTTAGACATCTCTGGAGCTGTATAGATCTAACTATTATGGTTTCTGTTTGCTGCTCAGCTGTGTCTACTTTTCCACTGTCTCTTTGTAATTTCCCCATATTGACCCGCATGTTTAGTTTTAATTGCTTGTGAACAGCTCTCAGCTTTTCATTATCCCTCCTTAGAGTGTCATTACAATGTAGCAGTAACTAGCCAACTCTGCTGCATTTTTAGTCATGAATCATTGTCCCTCCAAGGATATTTCTCTTTTAACAAGATTTTTCTCAGGTCATTTTTCATGAAAATGTTAACACTTAAACATCATGTGCCAGAAATTGTACATATGCCATGTATCCTCAGGGCCAGGTCCTCCTTGTCTATTGTGTAGAGAGGTAGAGAGTAAGCCAGACCCATAGCCCGATCTTCCCATTTATTTTCTTAGACTACTCCTACACCACTTGTACTACTTTAGATCCTCTGAGAAACAGAGCCAAGATAGGATTAGATATGCAAATGCCTTATTTGAGAACAACCTGAGGGGGAAATTTCAGGAGAGTTGTCAGATTACAATGTGGATCTGACTTGTGTGAAAGAAGGAAGGGTGGCTAGGAAGGAAAAGCTTTAGACTTAGGTAGTTTCAGTAGAGTTTCAGGAAGGCTAATGGAGAGCCAAAGTTGTCCATCAGAGGAGTTCCACATGATGCAGGAATGAAACTACTTTAATATCCCTACCTCACACAGTCATTACCTAAGAGCAGCCTTGGCACGTCATAATGGTAGATGGAGAACACAGCAGCTGCGCCCATCTATCAGTTATGCAATCTAAAGTTAGAGATCTGAAAAGCTCATTTTCAGTACTGAGGGGTTTTCTGGGACATTGAACTTTTAGTGCTAAGACCAGAAGAGTACTGGGCAAACTGTGACAGTTGGTCATCCTAGCCATGACTGTATCGCCATCACCACCATCATCACCATCATCATCATCAAAGAAAATCCTAAACTCTTAGCACTAGAACTGTCTTTTAATAACAACAAATAAACTAGATGTTTTATACAAATCAAAACATCTTTCAAACCTGATTTCTGACCATTCTCTGTCACTCTCTCGTGTTCTAGTAAACAGCATGTTCCCAGATGTGACATCTCCAGAGTTTCTTCCAAGTACAGTTTGCAAGTGGATGTAATCATTCCCTTTTTCTAGAGTCTCATTACAATCTTTTTCTTTCCTGAGAAAATTATAAAACTTAGTTGCAAGAAAACTTTACAGACAAGTTGAGGCGCTCCATTAAGTCAAGAGCACATAGTTATCTCTGTATTTACCACAATAAAGCATCTGTGCTATTCATGTATTTCTGAACACATTGCTCTTTTCTTAACAATCTATCTTTTTTTTAAGTTCTCCAAGGAAATCCAATCTTTTTTTCCCCTAAATTTTCTCTTTCTTCCTTTTTCTATCCTTTCTTTCTTTCTTTCTTTCTTTCTTTCTTTCTTTCTTTCTTTCTTTCTTTCTCTCTCTCTCTCTCTCTCTCTCTCTCTCTTTCTTTCTCCCACTAGATTTCCTGAAGCATTAGAATTTCCTTTTGTAGACTCATATTTATTTATCTACTAGTCTGTCACTATTTTTCTTTTAAAAAATCTCAGGGGCTTGGAACTCACATAATATAGCAGGGGGAAAGAATATACATACATCTACACACACAAACACACACATATGTAGCATATGTAAATAGAACAAATTGCTATATCTCTGCTTTGATAAATGAAAACATTTCAAGTTAGCTACTTCAGAATAAGTCTTTGTCCTTGATCTACCCTTCTTAAGATGTTGTATCACAAACTTTCTAAAACTACCTCATTTATATTCTTACTGAATGAAAATAACTTGAGGAGTCTTGTTTTCCTTTATCTCTCTGGGATGTATTACATTTTTAAAAATGTGCAAGTCTACTTTTTTTAAATATTAAATTACATCTCTCTTAATTTACCTGATAATGCAAGGTGATATGGGAATCTTTTAATTTTTTAAAAAAATTTTATCCTAACTAGTTTTCTAATAAAATCTTTAACCTTTGATCGGCATTAGCATAGTCTAATTCAGGTGAAAAATCACCCTGTTGCCTGTGCTGCTTCAAAACTATACTTTTAATAAACCTGTTGAGACCAAGAATATGACTATTCTAGTATATACTCTCCAAAGCCTAGCTCATATAAATACTTTCTTCCCTTCAAGGTTTTTTTAGTGGGTGGTGGTGTTGGTGGTAATTTTGTGGTTAGTATAATACAGTTCAGGTAAAATTTTGCTGAAATTTTTGGAGTTTCTTAGTTTCCAGCATGGGTAGGATACTGAAAATGCCATCCAAGTTATGTTAAAGATTAGAGATTATATGTTTTACTACCATAAAAGCTTCTGAATTTGATTTAGAATGACAATTAAAATGAGAAGTTCTTTTCAATCTTTTGGACCACTTTTTAAACTTTTGCCATGGAAACTTTGTAATGTATATATTTTTATTTTCATGTTAGCTACAATTTAGTAGTGAAATCAAACTAGAAAAAAACCATATCATAAGATTCTTATATCTGTCACCTATGATTTAAATGATATGCATAAGCATTTAAAACACTAATTGAGGACAAATTGTATTGATTTCTTAATGGCAGTAATAACTTCTGTATATATATATATATATATTCTTGTGTGTAATATATATATACATACACATACACACACACACACACACACATATATATATATGCTCTTAAATAAACACTGACAATTTCAAGTAATTCTTAAGGTAAATTTTCTGTGTAACTTTTCATAACAAAGTTAACTTTGCCTTTCTGAAAATATGAGGTGCCACTGCATCCAAATCAATGTTAATTTTTAATTAAAAAAATCAGATGGTGAGTGGAAATACATGGCAGTGCTGATTATTTATTATTTTCTATCTCTTTTCTTATTTCCTTGGATGAGATTCATTAAAAAGTCTTTTTTTGACTTTTGTTAAACTGTCTTTTTTTTAATGATTTTGTTAAACTAAGACCACATTAAAACTTCAAAAGCATATAAAATTGCCAAATTGATTAGTTACACTTTTTATTTTATTATATCATATACTTTGTGTTTTTAAATTTTAATAGTTGATGCTTTAATATATTACGTACTAAACATTAAGTACTTTAACAAAGATTGATTTATTTAATCCTCTAGGCGTGTCTATTATTACCTATTTATATACTTAGAAACTGTACAGAAAGATTAAGTAACCTGCCCGTGTCACAGAGTCACTAAGTAGTACAGCTAAGATTTTCAAATATAGTATCGAAGCTTTTAGTTATTATGTTATAGTCTTCTCTTCAGTAAACTTCTAAAGGTATTTTTTCATCAAAGGTGATAATAAAAAAAATAAAATATACACACACACACAACACACACATAAATATATTTGCTGAGAAAGCCTCTGTTTTTAAGGTTTACACTCTATCTTTGTCTGATTTACTAATTTGAGGCATAACATAGAAGCCAGGCATTTAAGGAAACCAGATTTTTGTCTTTCCTTATTAAAAAAATAAAAGTGAAATCACATAGCACTGTTTTATGAAATGGGTTGATGGTTTCCTAAAGAAATGTCTGAGTAGGTGTCCCCCGAAGACATACCTATTCAACACACTATCTCAATTTTATAGCTTAGCTTTGAAAATCTAAAACAGAATAAATTAAAACAATTTCTCCTTGGAGCTGCAGTAGGTCTTCTTCTAATCTGAAGCTGATGAGACTGTGACAGCACATTTTAGTTCTCATATGCTACCTGAAAGTCAAATTAGGAACACAAGGGCTATGACAACTAACTTAATGTGAAAAACAGCACGGTGCAATTGCTTTGAAGAGAAAAAAACTGAATGCTTAAGAAAATGTGGAAGATCCTTTTTGTTACCGTGAGAGGAAACAGTTCAAAACCTGAAAATGGAATTACTTTTATAATAAGTATGTTTAATGCAAATTCCATTCAGGACACAAAAACTAGATGGGCATGTATTTCTTATTTGATGAAGGAGTAATTTAAAAGAGAATGTACATTATCTAAGGTTTCATAACATTGTACCTTAGGGGGATTAAGATATCTAAAACCTTTGAAGTCTGCAGATTTTACTTTATTTACTCACAAGGATGGAGTTCTTTAGTGATTTGTTGCTCTAAGAAAATTGCCCATTAGCGTTTGCATTGATTTGCCTTTCTCAAAATGAAGGAAACAAATGTAATTCATTAGCACTTTATTATTTAATCCTTTTAATATGAAATATGAGAACTTGGGTCCTTATTAACCTGCAAAATGTTTAAAGAAATGGTCTCAAAGTTGGAAAAGAATAGGAAGTAGAACTTAATTTGTATCTGTACCTAGGTATCTGATGGATTCACAATTGGCTGTCACCACAGTTTTTGCTCCCCAGTCTTCCTGAAATACTCTTGTCATCTCTCCTATTATTATAAAGATGATTAATTTATTAAGTTGGTTCTTTATCTCAGCTAGTTTTCTATAATCTGTATCGTGCCCTTCTCCAAATGCAAATCCAAATGCTACCCAGTCTTCGAGAAGCTGTGAAAGCCTCACTTCTCCCCTAAAGTCTTTTCTGATGACCTGGACAGATCTTACTTTCCTCTCAATTTCCATAGCACACAGTAGGCTCCAGTGGTTTCAGCTGGTGTGCCATGGCACAGAACATATAAAAAATGGGGCATGATTGGAAAGTAGCAGCTACACTAGTGGTAGCAAGCCTTTCTTTTTTGGTTTCTACTGGTTAAACAAGAAGAGATTTCACTTAAAATACATGTGTTTTTTATTTATTATTTTATTAACAAATTATTTACTTGTAAAGAATATATTATCCCTGTATTAAATATATACAAAAATAGAAAATCCTAAAAGATGAGAAAAATAAGTAAGAATCACCATTTTAACATTTTCTTACATTGTCTTATAAGAAAATATGTAGCCATTCCCTACAGTGCGTATAGCTGACTGACTATGATGTCACTTAACTATAAAGTATGATTCGACAAGTTAAGAAAACATATATCTCAGGGCGCCTGGGTGGCTGAGTCAGTTAAGTGTCTGCCTTTGACTCAGGTCATGGTCTCAGGGTATTGGGATCAACCCCCACATCTGCTCGGCTGGGAGTCTTCTTCTCTGTCTCCCTCTGTGCGCATGCTTTCTCACTCTCTCTCAACTAAACAAATACGTCTTAAAAAAATAAATATATATATATATATACGTATATATCTCATCTTATTCTAAACATTGTATATACTTTAAAAATGTATGAATGGCAGTAAGATGAACAATTAAGCTGTGAGGGAATGCATGCTAAGAAAAAGGGGAAAAAGCATGAAACAAGAGATAAACTACATGCTGTAAAGTTGTGTATTTTTGCTGAAAGTTGGCAGCAAATACAATTTTTGTATTTCTGATAACCAGTATAAAGATAGGAATGTAATCAATTTCAGGGCTCACATGGTCTATATAATTTAAAAGAAAGAAAATAAAGCAAAGAATATGTATGTGTTTCAAAGGACATATCATACAATGTTCAATAAAAGCCAGCTTATTGAGAATGGAGAAAGATCCACGCAAAGTAATCTCCTTGAGCTGCCTTTTGATTCTGTATGATTCAGGCATAGATTGAAGAGCAGTGATTTCTGACAGATCTGGCATCAGTGGCATATCAGTGATGTGCGTAGGCTGGGTGCAAGGACCCAGAGAGGTTTCTGCAGGACCATGCAAGATAGAAATCAAGTTCCAGCAAGTTGGAGGTAAAAGCAGAGATTATTGAAGATACAGAGAGAGCAGCTACAGATGGACTGAGTGTCAAGGAGTCTCATGAAGGAAAGGAGGAAGTCTTCTCTTTGCTTGGGTTCTGAGATTTTCATTGGTCATTGGGCATCCAGGAACTGCTCAGAAGAAGGACATGGTCCAGGTGTCCTTCCTAAGTCACTTATCCTCTGAAGCCCGGGGTTGTGGTGTCAAGGTGTTTGGAGTCATTGGAGTTAGAGAACATTTATGGTCATTCCTTAGTTGTCATCTATTGTGCTGGAAAACTCCAAAGATAACATTCTCTCTGTCCCTCACCAGGAAGACATGCTATTTGTATTACAAGGCCTGTGTAAAGTGGCGTGGGGGTGCTGGCCCTAGCAAGAATAAAAGCTGGAGTGAAGGGGAACAAAAAAATGCTTTTTTAAGAGGGTCCCTTCAATTTTCCTGTCTCATCAGGATCAACCAATTTAAAAATACATCTATATTTATGTAAAATAAAAAATTATTTTACATAAAATACACACACATATACACTGGAAAATGTAGAAGCGATGTCAGAAAGTCTCTTCTTTACAAACATCAAAACAAGGTGATTTCAATTGGTGGTAAGCATCATACGTGTAGAAGTTCTAGAATGAAATCAGTTTGGAAATCATTATCTTAGCTAAGCTAGAGGAATTAATGAATTACATGCCTTAAGGCAGCCTTTGTAAATGGAGAAACAGTTAAATTTCTGGGCCTACTTGTTAAGGTCATTGCTGATAAATGACAATAAAAACCATGGAGAAGCTTTATATTTTTGACCTCGAGGAAAAAATTGTAGGCAGCCAGCTCATCTGAGTGTGGTGGTTGTAAGGTTTTTTGTCGCGAATAGAACAGAGATCACAAAGGCAAACAGGGTTCAAAGAGTGAGCTCTATTGCGAGCACACTCGGGCGAGGTTCCACGACTCTGGAGAGGGGAGTCGGGGAAGTTGTGCCCGGGTTGGGGAGTGTAAGGGTTTTTGAACCTTATTGGTTCAAGGTCTGGATTCAGGTGGGTTTTTTCCCATATTAGGCAAGGGAACATTGTGTCCCTAGGTGATTGACTGGGGGTGGGGAAGGTTCAGATGATGGTGGGTGGTCCCTCGCTGGAAAGTCACTGTATGGGAAGTTTCAGTCCCCTGGCTAGGTTTCAATGTACTGGAGATGACATGGTGGCCACGGCTGCTTTGGTGGGAAGATCAGCCATCTTGACCCAGTCTGTGATGTCCGCCATTTTGGGTGCCCCTGTCTCTCAGCCAGCCCAACAATGGTAAATAATTAAAGTCCATGTAAATTTAGTGGTTGGAGGAGTTGCAGAGGTGAAGGATACTGTTCTTTCTGATCCCAACAAAGCACAGGTTATGTATAAACATTGGTGCCATGAGTTCCATGTTGACTCCTTTATAGCCAATCCTTATTTGTATATAACAACAAAAGCTGAAAGTACAACAATGAAATCCTAATAACTTTCCCTATAAGGTAATAAAGAATACACTAACTGACAATAGTTGAATAGTCATAGATAAGACATTCTCTAGAACCCAAACTTGAAGTTATCAAGAAACCAAGGCATATTTTATATAGAATTTCTCATAAGTTAGCATGTGCTTTTGAGAGTGAGCATAAATGTCTTTATTTTTAACGTGTGGGACAGAGTATAATGGGTCCAACAAGATGGAAACAAACAAACAAAAAAATGGGCAAATGCATTAAGCTAAACAAATCTGCAAATTTTAGTGCTCAAAATTTGGAGCTGTTCTTAAGTAATTCTTTGTGTTGTGGATCTAACTTGACTTTCTTAACAAGTTCTATGTAAGCTCTAAGAAGGTACTGGCAAAATGTATTACTAAAGATTCTTGTTTTCCATAATTTTATTAATTTATAAACCTGGGAAAAATAAACCTCCTAGAGTTCTGCCAGATTCTGAGCATCTATGTTGTCATTTACCAAATTATCACCTTAGTAACTAAAAAACAGAATCCTTCCACATTACCAGATCTAATGACCAAACTCAGGTCCTTTTAGAAGGATTTTTCTTTTTTATATTAGAGGATTTTGTTTTTGTTTTAATTAAGGGAAAAGGAAATTTATGGTAAGATTTTAAAAAATAAATTGTGGGGTACCTTTTAACTTTTGTAGCTTCACTAACCATGACAATAATTTTTTTTGCCATCTGGTCATCTTTCTTGCACTAAGTGCTAGATTCAAAATATAGCTACATTAACTCATAGTGTGATAAAATGGTTTTAATTTATAAACAATATACTAGTAAAAAATGATAGAAGAAACTTGTCCCTCAAGCACTGATTATAGCATTTTTAAAAGTTCATTTTTAGAATGCCTCAGTTTCCCTTACTCTTTTTATATCTCTGATATTCTCTGTTCAATCATATTAGCATATGGGAATGGCTATGTCAGTGATAAAACAGAAGTATGATTCCCTTCCTACCTTCCTTCCTTTACTTCTGTCTCTCCCATTTTGTGTGTAGTTCCTTTTATTCTGATGGTTAATAGCTCACAAACGTTTTCCATCTCCACATTTTCTCCCCTGATCCTCATAGCACTGGCTCTTATTTGCAAAATAATAGCAACAGTTATAGGAGTCAGGAACATTATGTTTGTCTGGTGTTCTGGTGTTCCCAGAATTAAGGTTGGATGTCACCACTGACGTTGAGATTGTATTTGTTATATTTACTTGACCTTTTAGAATTTTAGACAAAACAAAAGACAAAGCCTGGTGATGTGTGATCAAAGCACTTAGATATAGATCTTTTACAAAAATATTATAATATTTGTAAAAGAGTCAACCAAAAAGCCAGTATTTTTCTTTGGCTTCACTGTAATTTTTACCTCTCAGGCATATTCAATAGTGGTTCAGGGGAAAAAAAGAATCCTAGTAATTGAGGAAGAAGCTAAAATAATAAACTCCCCTTTACTTTTTAATAATAACACATTCTAATCCATTTCTTCGTTGAAGCCAGTCATTTACCCCTATTTCCCAAGGTAAGCACTATCAACCAAAGTAGATCAGCACAGACTGATTCCTAGAAAGACCAGAATCTTGAGAATTTCTTGCCTTTTGATCTGTGGCAGGAGTTCTTCTTCCAGAAGGGAAGGATGGTGGAGTTGCAATTGTGGCAGAAAGAGGAACACCAAAAATATATTTTTTATACTGTTCAACATATTTCTTATTGCCTTGAATAAAGATATAGAAAACCTATTTATCAAACTGTGATATCAAACTTTATCAAAATCACAAAAAGGAGTCATTGGATAACACGATCTTTTTAAGAAATGTTGACTGAGAAGATCACTGATCAAATGTAACAGGGTAGCATTTAGTAAGATAAGTGCAAAGGTTTGTAGTTAAAAAAAATGTGGTTTCATGTTCTGGGAAAAATCATATTTATTATTTTAACTCTAGACAACAAAGCTAGTTAAGATGAGAAAAAAGTTACAGAGAAAAAGGAAAATCTATGTAACAGCTCAAGATGGGTAGAACTTTGAGAAACTGTATTCCTTTGAAGTGCAACCAAAAATTAAATCTTAACATTAGAAAATCAAGAGTTGAAAGAAACCCTAAAGGTTATTTTTTTTATCTTTATCTATTTTTACCTTATTTTTACTTATATCTGTATATCTTTATCTTTCTACTTGTACATTCATATTTATATGTGAGGAAGATGAGGGAAAGAGAGACAAAGTAACTTTGTGAAGGTTTCATGGAAAACAGTGGAACAACGATAAGTGCTAAGATCCCAGCCCTAGACCCCTTGCAATCTAGTCTGCTATTTTCCTGGTGTGTTGGTGATTATTTCATTAGGAGAAGGAAGCATGGTAACCTTGCACATTATATTTTATCTGATTTTTTTTTTAATTTTGGTATGGTATTTTCTGAAATAGTATCTCAATTTAGTGGGAAAACAGGACTTTGAATTTTCTAGAAAGGACGAAACAACCCAAGCTCTAATAGGAAGATGAGTGTATTCACAATAGATGATCAGTAAGTGTTCATTAATCATAAAAATAGATAATAAATTTGTATAATTTATATAAATATAATCAAATTTTACAATAATAAATTATTTTATAATAAAATTAAAATAAAATTATATATTAATATGTTATCATATATTACTATGAAAATAATTAAAATAGGGGTAAAAGGCCTTTAAGAGATTTGTATTTCTTTTTTCCTATTTTCAGACAGGATTGTGCATAATCTAGTTCAGTAGTCAGCTCTTCAGCTTACCTCAAAAAGTTTAACTTTTCTCAGCATTAATAGGCCTCTCCCTTGTTTTATAGACTAATATCATTATGACCATATGCGGTTTTTCTTTTAATTCTGACTGTAGTTACAATGTACAATAGCTGGACTCCAATCTCTCTATATGTAATCCTTGAAAATAGTTACCAATATCCTATGGGTCTTATTATATCTGTGGGTAGCTAATTATAATTATTACCTTAAATTACAAATTCTATTTTCCAATCCTGTGATTATTTTATACATTACCAATTACCATATGTCTCAAGATAGTTTATTTTTAATTCAATTCCAGAAGTGAAGTCCATGATTACAAGGACTGTCAATCATGTTCACTACCAAACTCCTAAGCCTATAATAATGTTTAGCACACACTAAATATTCTATAAGTATGTGTTGAATAAGGATAATAAATTTAAAAAATATACTGTGGAATAAGTATCAGGACATAGTTATGATAATTTTTTCTTCCCTTTCTATATTTATATGTATTTCCATTTTGTATCTTTACCATTTGTTGTAAAATTTTATTATCTTTCGGCCTGATTTTATTCTTAATTAAGACATTCTTGACATAATTTGCCTGTTTTGCAGGTATTCCCAAATACTATAAAATACATTCTTTTTTTAAGAAAATGTATTCTTATATATTAGTGAACTTATTCGAATAAAGTGTTTGTAGGCTGCAATAGGTAGGTAAAATAATGGATAATAAAGGGATTTGGATATGAATGACTTAATTCTTCTGTTGTTTTATCCCTCCTTATTATATCACCACAAGACTGATTTGCTCACTAATCTCCCAAATATATCTAATAGAAACTTCTCATTTCCTCAATGCTTCGACCTAGTGGTTTTGACCATTTGGAGACAACCTCAACATTACAAATTAATCTATTATCAACAAAATGAATATTCATGAAGTATCTACTGTACATGTGACTACACTGGTAAAAGTTGGGTCAGTTACAGTCTCTACCTACGAATTTTCTCAGAGTTTGTTTGTTTCTTTTTTTATGTTAAAGATTTTATTTATTTATTTATTTATTTAGAATGAGCATGAGTGGGCAGAGGGGTTAAGGGAGAGGGGAAAAAAAATTCCAAGCAGCCTCCCAGCTGAGCGCAGAGCCAGAAGTTGTGGGGTATCCCAGGACCCTGAGGTCTTGACCCGAGTTGAAATCAAGAGTCAGACACTAACCAGCTGTGCCACCAGGCAGACTTCTCACAGTCTGTTTCTAAGAAGAAATGTAAAACCCCGATTTCAGCTCAATATAATAGTAAAAGTCGATGCAAGATGTAGTGGTGTATATGAAGAAGAATGTTCTTGCTTATATGAAAGAGGAGTTTGCAGCCTGACAGATGTATTAGAGGGTAATTCAAAAGTAAGTTTCCCATACAAAGTAGGATATTTTTTCCTAATACTTGTGAAGATTGTTGTGAATGTTTTCTTTGAACTCCTGCAAAATTACTTGCCTATACTACGTATATGCTTCTCATGCTACACTATTGTGAATTGGTAGTCATTTTTTTTTCACACACATACCTTCTCCTCATTGAGCTTATAAAGTTTCTCATGGTAAATTCTATGTCTTACCCATATTTCCTTACAGCCAGTCCTTGTACAGCACATCATATTCATTCATTCATTCTTTGCTAGATGTTTAGTTTGAACTTACTGTGTGTCAGGTATTATTATTCTAGGTGCCAGGGATAAAACAGTGAATAAAATAAACCCCAACCCTCACAGGGTTTGACTGTAATAAATGCTATGGAAAAAATAGGTTTGGTAAGGGGGATAGAGCATGTCAAGGAAATGATTTTTTACAGAGTAGTCAGAGAAAGTTTCAGTAGGAAGGAGGGGATATTTGAGCTAAGACAAAGGTGTGCAGATATCTGAGGAAAGAGCTTCCAAACAGAAAGAGTAATGTAAAGAACTTAGACTAATAGTATTTGGTTTGTGTCAGGAAGAGAAAGGTCTGCTAACAGAGATGATGAGTGAGGGCAAAAGTGGAAGGATGTCAGGTGAGAGAGCATTGAAGGGTGTGGGTAGATCATGAAGGTCATGGGAAGGAACTTTAATTTTACTTTGGATGGGATGACAAATGATTAGAGAGTTTGAGTGGAAAGGAGAGAAATGATCTTGTTTACTTTTTAAAAGGGTAACAATGGCCCATAAATAGAGAAAGGACTAGGGAGGAAAGGGGAGCACTGAGGCAAAAATGAAGCTGGGCAATAAGTTAAAAAGCTATTTGCAATGTAGTTGACCTTGGACAACAAGGGGTTAGAGACACTAATCCCTATGCAGTCAGAAATCTGCATGTAACTTTTGACTCCCCTAAAACTTAAGTACTAATAGCCTCCTGTTGACTAGAAGCCTTACAAATAACATAAACAGTTCCTTAACATGTATTTTGTATGAGGTTCTACGTATTATATACTGTATTCTCAGAATAAAGCAAGCTAGAAAAAGAAAATGTTACAAGAAAATCATAAGAGAAATACATTTACAGTACTTACTGAGTTTATTGATGCTGTAAATTTATGTCATCTGTCTATAAGATAAATTGTCTGTCTGTGACTATATCAATATTGTTCAATATATTTATTGAGAAAAATCCATGTATAATGGACCCACACTGTTCAAATTTGGGTTGTTCAAGAGTCAACTTTGCTTCAAGCAAGAGTTAATAGTGGTTTGGATTGCACTGTAAATAGTAGAGGGTGAGAGGCAGTTAGATGATAGATATGATTTGAAAGAATAATAAAAAGAACAAAAAGTACTTGGTAATAGATTGAACACGAGAGTATTTGGGTGATGGATTAGACATTAAGTTTGGGAAAAAGTAATCAAGAATAGTACGAGGTTTTTAGCTCAAGAAACAAAGGACGGAGATACCATCCATCATACCATCATGGCATATGGAGTTGCTATGTGGAAGACTGCAAGAGAAGAATGTGTCATGTAGAAATCCAGAATTTGTCTTTTGTATACCAGGATTGTCTTCTCTACGTTATGAGTGGAGATACAAAGTAGGCAGTTAGATATATGGGTCTAATGTTTGCAGAAGAGAACTTGGATTTGATACAATGCTTAGTATTGATGCAAAAATAATGTTTATTGTTCATTGGTTCACGCTTTCAAAGTGTTCACACTTTCACTGTTATTTAAAGTTAACTAATACTTTAACAAAATTGGAAAAATTAAACAAGTTCTTGCTTTCCAGATAAATATTTGAAAATGGTATCTGCTTTGTTTCAAACAATTATGTATTTGACTTACCATTCTTAAGAACAAGGGGGATTTGGAATCTTTTTCCAATTAGGCAAAAGAATTTAGACTATATTTTACTTGAAATGGAATCTCAAAACTTACTGATAAATGGCTTTATTATACTAATTGCTCTTTCTTTATTTCCTTAGTCTGTCACTGTGCCAGAGGGAAATTATATTGGTCTTAAAGGATTTGTTCTTCAAATGGCCACGTAGGTCACAACACAAAAACTTACTTAGTTGGTGGCAAATTTATTATTTAATGATTTGTCCCCAGTGTCTTTCTGGTGGCTATATTTAAAATCATTGGTCTATAATTGCTACCCTTTATGCATATGCATGCACATATAATATATTTCATTTATAATCTTTAGACACATTTTTCATTCAAATATTCAAAAAGCACTGTTATTTAAAGTCTCTGCAATAGCATAGAGCCATTTTTTCAAGTATTCTTAAGCACATTTGTACAATCAGAGTTTGAAAAATAATATAAGGGGTTTGTAGTTGACATTTGGGAAACTAGTACCTCAGAAGGAATAATTGGATGCTAGGGTATTTTTAAGACTTTATACATTTTGAATGACCTATGTTTAAAACACTCTTGATATAGTTGAAATGCCCTTATGTTTCTTTCCATTCTCTCTCTACTTTGAGACTTTGTTGATTATCTCTAATAGTATTCTTTTATATTTAGAGAACTCAGACACAGGTATAGGGGTGAAGAGACAAACTGTGGTCCAAAATAGCATGGTTTGACATCAGGATTGCAAAACAATGTGAGATAAGTATTTATTGAGTTAAATGAGAAGAAAAAATAATGAAGGACGTGATAGGTCATTTCCACATATATTTCAAAAGTACTTTTTTAAAAAAACATTTGACTAGGTTCCTTCATGTTGTGTTAATCTTTCTTGCTATTTGTGTTAGTAAATTGTCCTGAAGAAGTTTTATACCCTAGTATACCCAGAATGATAACCCCCAAAATACTAATGCAATGTGATCCTAATACATATATTGATATCTTTTATAGTATATGTGTATTTTTTTGTGTGTTTTTTTTTCCCTTTCTGTCTTATCCATAGAAAATGATACCATCTACTGGACAGACATGGGCTTCAATAAAATTAGCCGAGCTAAAAGAGATCAGACTTGGAAAGAAGATATCATTACCAATGGCTTGGGAAGAGTGGAGGGGATAGCTATTGACTGGATTGCTGGTATAATCCATGGCTTTTTCTATTCTCATTTCCTACCTATTTTATTAGGATCTCAATCTCCTTCATAAAAATTCTGTTTCCAACTCATACCTTTTTTTTTTTTTTTTGGTACTTCTAGCCACAGGGATAAATAGTCTCTTTTGCTCTTGGCTTCATTCTTTCTAATGCTTTTGAGTCTTTAGACAAGTGTTTTTATGCAGAAGTAGATTATGTAGTGTTAACTTTGCCCAATTCTCCTGGGAACTGTAAGGCAGGTAAACAAACGTGTTAGAAGTTCTCTTTTGCCTGGAGTCAATAGAAAGTTAAAATAGATCCCTTCTTTAGGTGAGAGAAGTTTCAACTTATTTTTAGCATGTAAATGTATCATTATATGGTTTAAGCCACAGATGCATGAGATTAGGAAGTATTTGCATATTAGTTTATTTACAGCTTTCTGCTTAGGAAATGTTATACATTTAAAAAATATAGGAAGTATATGATTTCTTGATAGTTACATGAAAACTTAGAAAGCTAATTTTAGCCATAGCTAATAAATAATTTTCTTTCTCACAACCATATTATAAACACATCTGTATTTCTCCTAGGTAACATATATTGGACAGATCATGGTTTCAACTTAATTGAAGTTGCAAGACTCAATGGCTCTTTCCGTTATGTAATTATTTCCCAAGGCCTGGATCAGCCGAGATCTATAGCTGTGCACCCAGAGAAAGGGTAATTTTAAGCTTTATATACATCTTGAGTTTTAAGTGAGTTTTCTTAAGTCTCATTTAAAAAACCCAGATGTCCATATTAATATTTATTTTTAGTTACAGTGTTTGAAATGAAGCTCAGTATTTTACCTAAACAACAAAAACAAAAGTTTATTTTTATTCTGTGATGTATATTTCAGAATATATTTGATGGCGTCGTATTTGTTACATAGTTCTTTAATGTATGTATAAATCCAAGTAAGTATACCATCATGTTTCTGGACTCTGAATTTAAAGTTCTACCCACAACTGTTTACACAATGTAAATTTTGAGAAAAAGTAAACTTTTGATGAATGATTGATATCCAACCTCATTTTTCAATATTTCTGGAGCTTCAATTTCCATTTATAAGTCTGTGAGTGCCCAAACAACATGTTTATCCTAAGCTTTGTATATTTTTTACCCTTGAGTTCCAGATAAATATGTCTACCTGCTTTTTTAACAACTCCATTTTTCCATTTAGATGTTTCATAGGTACTCAAACGGTGCATATCTAAATTAAAATGAATTCAATCTGCCATCAAGTTCTATTAATATTTCTTTTCTAAATATTATCAATCTACTACTCTCCATCTTTGCAACTCCCACTCTAATTAAATGTGTTCTTATTTTACATGTACAACACTACAGTAATTTTCCAGTTCATCTCCTAAGATCATTAAAGGATAGAGTGATTTTTTTTCTTTTAATATAAATCTTGCATAAATCCTTTTGAGGGATCCCGATTGACTTGTGTAAAGCCCAAATTTCTGTTGTGATCTTTTTTTTTTTTGGTATCTTATCTTATTTATTTATTTATTTATTTATTTATTTATTTATTTATTTATTTATTTTAGAGAGAGTGTGAGCAGCTGGGGGAGGAGCAGAGGGGGAGGGACAACCAGACTCTGTGCTAAGTGAGGAGACCCATGCGAGGTTCCGATGTAGGGGCCAAGGATCAATGTGGGGCACAATCTCACCACCTTGAGATCAGGACCCTGAGATCACAAACTGAGTGGAAATCAAGAGTCAGATGCACAGCCAACTAAGCCAACCAGGAATCCTCTGTTGTGATATTTCTGAATCAAGCCTTATGAGAGATTCAGCCTCAAACTCCTGCTCCTACCTCTTTGATATCTCGGTCAATCTCTGTTGGACTATGAAGTTTTAAAAATATTTTCAGATATTTTCTATTCTTTTCTATTCCTAACCTTTGAACAATCTCTTTCCTTTATTTGTTCTATGACACCCAATTACCTAGTACTTTTATTTTTTTTTCTAAATTCTGTGCACTAACATTTGCTTATTTACTTATATTTATTTGCTTAGTAACTCTGCTTTTTCATTGGACTGGATGATGTCTCCGTTCTTCACTGTGCTATGAGGAGAATAGTCATGTGTGTTTGGTTTATTTCTCTATCCTCAGGGCTTAGTACAGTGGCTGGTAAAGAATAAGATGTTGACTGATAACTGCTTTTCTCTTAAGCAATAATATAGAAGTAGTCCTATTATAAAACATTATATAACTTGCCACCACTATGTTTCTTTCATTGCCAGTATGATTTGACTTCAGAGTTTTTGTTTGTTTTTAAAGGGTAGATGTTTTTATGTCATTTTAATGGAACACTTCTTCCTTTTAGAATGGTGGAAAAGTGAACCATGGTGTATTAGATACACGGTGCTGATTTAGAATCAAGTCAATCTATGTAAAGCATCAGATTGGCTCTCATGAAAGTCTACAAATTTTCTTATTTGGTATAGGTTGTATATAGTTTTTCCAATATCATCATTTGCTTCAGTTCTTGACAAATGTTATAAAATTAAGCCACTGTATTAATACAGTGAAAAAGGAAACAGAAGTTAATATAGGAGAGAGAAATGAGACCTACAACTTGTCACACTTCAAGCTAAGATTACGATGTAAAAATTAAAAAACCTGCATTGGTTAAGAATGCTCTTGGATACAAAAATTTAGACTGTAAGTCTATAGGAGTTTTTCTTCCTATTTTTTTCAACTATTATCTTTACTAAGTAATAGACTGTCTTAGACTCTATGTCTTGGTCCCACTGTTGCAACATGCTTGGTATATCACGAGGGAGTTTGTTTACGTTTAAACAGAAGAGGGAGAGGATGAAAATAGCTTTTCCTTGCTATCTGGGAAGAAAAACATCTTGATGTCAATTCCTTTGTTATCCCTTAACCAGAAATGGGTTACATGCCCATCTTTAGATCAGTTAATAGCCAAAGGGAAGAAATTATTTTGACATACTTAGACAAGTTATGTTTCATCACATGTTCTTGCATAAGGTCCCAGACCTAATAGTATTTACAACAAACTCAATTTCTCAACAGACTCAGTTTCTATTACTAGGGCAGATCTTGAGGAAGTGATTTTCAAAGAATTTCAAAGAAGGAAGAAGGAAACTAATTCTCTTGATTTTACCATTTCAGTAGCCATTCCAACACACTCTCCTTTCTTAATTCATTTTCTCTTCAATACCTTAGTTGGCATTCCCCAGGGCTCAGTCTTTGGTGTTATTCTCTTCTTTGGTAGTTTCATTCCCCCTAAATGTTAAAGACTGTGAAATGTTGATAGCCAGACCACACCTCCTTCTCAACTCTAGATTTTTATATTATGTACTACTTCTTCAAACAAATCAGTGGCAGATTTTATTTTCCAAGATGATTACAATAATATCTGCCATCCACATGCTCATCTTAAAATGTGACATTGACTCTTCCAAACAGAGAAGTGGAGCATTTTTTCCATGTGCTTGAATTTGAGCAGGCCTATAACTATTATGGAAGTGATACTATGTAAAATCTGAGGCTATATCACAAGAGATAAAACTTCTACATGGTTCTCTTGGGATGTTCTTAGAAACCACCCACTCTGCTGGGAGGAAGCCAAGGAACACCATGAAGGGGCCAGTGTAAGTGTTCCAGCTAACAACCCTAGCTATGGTCTGAGCTGAGAGCCAGTAGGAATTGCTAGATACCTTGAATGAGTGAATCTAAATGATTCCAGTCCCTAGCTGTTAAGTCACCTCTGCTTTGGTGGTGTCACAGTGGATGTGAAGAAGGGATGAATGGTTCCTGCTGAGCTCCAATCAAATTGCAAATACAGAAGCAATTAAGTTATTGTTGTGTTAAGCCTTTAAATTTGGAGGAGTTTGCTAGCAGCAGTAGCTAACCAAAAGAGGATCCACCAGAACTCTTAACCTTAACAGGTTAAAAATGAAACTGAATCTTTCGCTACAATTTTGAGTCTTCCATTAGTTGATGCCAGTCCTGTTACTTCAGTTGCTTAAGTCAAAACACTTGGTATGATCTTAGGTGCCTCTCTCATATACCCTATATTCAATATACCAGGAATTCTATTACCCTTTCACAACCTAAAATAGTATTATTTCCTCCATTTAACAGATAAGGAAACTGAGTCAGCTACTTTAGTAGTAACTCAACTTTCAAATTGATATGTGGGAGAGTTAGGTTTTTCTAAGCTCAAAAAATCATGCTACAGTGTAGGCATATGCATGTGTGTGTAACATATTGCACCTATATCGGTAAACATTAAAAAATCAATAACCAAAAATATCAAGCATACAAGCAAATAGGCTTAACAGTTTCAGGGTAAAATTTCACTGAAAATTTAAAGGCTAGAAGTATAAGTAAAAGAGAGGATAAACCCTAATGAGAAAATACTGGAAAAAAATTAGGAGAGGAGGCTTATAATAAATAATTTTGACTTGGGTCTGATTTCCCCTTCCTTTGTAGAGTCTCTTGCCTACAAGCATGTGTATGCCATTACACCTTAAGACTGTGAAGGGAGGGTGTGCTTCTGTTTAATTCCAAGAATCTAACACATGAATCAATTGAATATCTCCACATCACACTCCTAAACTTAAAAATAAAAATGTACTCTTTCAATGTGATGGTATTTTAAAAATCTCTTTTTAAATTATAATTTATAATCAAGCAATAAATCATTATAACCTCAATAGAGAAAACTTGATCAATTGCTCTATTGTGGATAATTATTCTAATGGTAGGAAAAATATAATTTGAATGTTATGAAATCCCAGAGCTACATTGGAAATGAGTTTGTTTCTAATAAAGAATTTCTTCCCCTTGTATTTGTAATAAGCCCAATACTTCATTTGTATGATCGAGAGTGTCTTGTGCCTGGCCTATTATAGATTCATGCAGTTCAATTTAGCAGGCCCCTTGCTGCTGCTACTTGCCAATCTGTAGTTTTTTTTTTTTTTCTTTTTTCTTTTTTTTGTTGAAACATAGTCTAGGACCTCAAGTTGTTGTTCGAGGTCTTCTTTAAGTATATTTTTATATCTCCACAGCCATCTTAGCATAAAAGCATACCTACTTCTCTCTAGAATGATTGAGAACATCAGACAAATTGACCCACATATACTCTGCTTTCTGTCAGTTTATTAAAAGGAACCAAAAAAATAAAAACAAAAAAACATTTATTGAGTGCAGCATGCAGGGCATCTCCATCTCTTCTTCAGCCCTCAGTTTAGTATTTCTTGTCAAAATAGGACGGTTTACTGTGTGAAAGACACTGCCGAGCCTTGTGAAGTATGATAGTATAAAAATAAGATGCTTCTGTTCACAATGCATTTTCTGTTTAAACAATTTCAGTTAAAGTAATTGACTCATTTGTAATGTGAGATTCATTTTCCGGTATAAAAGTCTATATCAGTATGACTCAAGCCTAAATCTCATCTCTAAATCCATGTTAACATAATTTCCATAAGATATTTATAAAGTTACATTGAGTTTTAAGAAAAAAGAGAATGTTTAATCAGAGGAGGTAGTCACAGTGAGGGTAGTAGCAGCAATGGTGATGCTTAGTCGAGGTTTGATGGAGAGGACTTAAAGAGAGAGGTCTCTGGGATGGGGTGGGAATATATCATATGAAGAAGAAATAGAATAATCAAAGCATTGGTAGTGGCAAAGCAAAGGCTATTGGCAAGAGTATAGCTACATAGAGAAGAGCCTAGAGGTAGCTGGGATAACATGAAGCCATAAAATAGGCAATAACATTCCCCAGGTATTAAAGAAATTACCACAAACCACTTCTCTGCTTTACCAAGTTGATACTAAAATGGTCCCAGACTGTCTCTCCTAAACCTTCTCTCTGGCCCCAAAGGCTCCACATAAGCAATGGTTAGAAGTATAGTGAGAGTTTACTGAAATGGTAGCATTGTTTAAATTAAGGACTTCTTAGAAATAGTTATCATCTTAGACAGAGTCTTTTGAGGGAGGGGGTTCTTTCTTTACCCTCAAGCCAAGTAATGGAGAAAGCTAGAGGCAAATACGCAAAGGAAAGACTAAAACAAATAGAAAAGAACAGTAAGAGAAAAAAGAAAAGAAAAGAAAAAAGAAAAGTCACTTTCTCACTGCAAGTCCTCAGGCCTGCAGGAGTCTGATCAAAGCTGGAGAGAGGGAAACATTTTAAAATACATATGAGATAATCAGTTTGGATTTAGAAAGACCCAGTCTTTTATGCCTGAAAAATTAATCTTAACAGTATTTTTTTTCTTTTAACTAAAATTGTCTTGGAAGTCCTGGGTTCTTCCCGAGATACCATGTTCTGAAGAAAAGGTATTCAGAAGAGTATATGGAATCAGGAGCTGGATAAATATAAAATCACTTTGGTTATTCCAGTGGTTCAGACTCTGCAATAAACTATGGTAGTGAACGAGATTACCAAGAAAGAGTATGGAAGAAAAGAAGTCTAAGGACAAAAATGGAGAATGTTTACAGTTAGGGGATGAAATGATTAAGAGAGGGGAAAAAGAAAATCAGCAATAAGGCCAAAGAGAAATAAAAGTGGCCATTTCAAGTCCTCAAAAACTTACTCAGTCATAGAAGTCAAAAGAAGACTGTTCCAGAGACAAAAGTGTGCCAGCAGTAAAGACCTTAGGAGAGATTAAAGTGACGAACAGAACATGCAGTTGATGATCAGGATGATATTGTTAAATGTAATCAATTTCAGGGAATTGGTAAAGACAGAAGCCAAATATAAAGAATGGATAAATGAAAGATAATTAGAATGTAGAACTAGCATATTTCATCTATAGTGACAGAAACTTGGGCAAGAAGGGAAAGAGGGAACAATAGAAATGTTGAGAAGATAGTAAGATATGGAGGAAGTTTCCTTAGTTTAGGCATCAGGGGGTGCTCTACATGTTCATAGACAGAGGGGAAGAAACTGGCAGAAAGGCAAATTTCAGGGAGTGTCTGAAGAACATGGACAAGGAAGAAGCAATAGGGTGGGGCAGGAAGAAGAGCAAACCAGAAAGCAAGTGGACAAAATTTGTGTCTTATGTCAGGTATCCTAGAAACAGATCCTGGAATGAGAATTTAACTCAGGAAATAGGAGAGAATCAGGATAGGGGAAGGGAAGGAACCAAACTAAAGTTCAAATGTAAGCAAAGTCTATATCTGATTACTTGGGGAGCTCGGAGGTGTAAATCTCACTTGAGAGCGAGGGAGTTTGGCTTTCAAACTCCCACCCAACCATTTACTGGAGGAGGGGAAACCTTGGGAGACCTAAACTCCCAAGATTTCTAGCTCTCAGCACTGCTTGAGAAAGAAGAGTTGCTGTTTCCTGTCTTCTCAAGAAAAGTGCCTATGGAAACTGTTAGAGACAAAGGACACAGAAGCTGGGCACTTGTGAATATAACGAAATAAGATCTGAGGATGCTATGTGGCGCCCCAACGGTGCCCACTACAGTTTGGAACCCCAGCTTGGATGTTTCCTACCTTTGAGATCTTTTTAAATACCTTGATCTCAAATACCTATGTCCTTTTTGGTTATTAGAAAGAAATGAGGTAAATTTAAGAGGGGGGATTGAATTAGGGGAATTTCTTTTCCTCCTTCTAATTTGGAGGTGGAGTGAAGAGACAGGATGCAAGGGTAAAACATATTTTAGCAATTAAAATTAGTGAAATTGAAGAAACTCATAGGATCATAGGTGATAGTCATAGGAGTAATGGTAACAGGTTTAAATGGATAGGTAAGTTTTGCTGAAACTATTGTGGGAGTAGAATATGAATAAGACTTAAAGCAACATGAATCTAGCTGGGATGGATTTCTAGAATCTAATTGGTATGTTTCTGTATCCTTGAGTAATAATATTCAGCACCTTAGCAGTAGCAAAAAAGAGAGAGAAAGAGAGAGAATCAGAAAGGGAGCAGGTGGTGATAAATTCAACACTGGATTGTAATGGAATGACCGTGAATTGCCAGTCAGGAGCTGAGGTCTAGAAGTTAGTGACAGAATCATGGAAACCGACAACAGCAGATTAAGGTCAGAGTAAGGAATAAGGACACAAAAGTCCAAGACAACTCTATAAATTAAGCAATAATTTCAGAATTGGTAAAATTGGAGATAGAGCAGTCCCATGTGGTAATTAAGATGAGTGTATGGCCTTGTTTATATATGGTAGAGGCAAAAGAGGGATATGGGTCCCTAGAATAAATGAGGTGAACATGAGCTGAGATGTTCACAAGGTCATCAACATGAGTCATGAACTCCCTAAGAATGTCAGCAGTGGAGGGAAAAGATGGTGAAGTTTTCAGTGAGTAGTAAAGCAATTAAATAAATTCAGTGGCTAATTGTGATAGTGATGGTGTGGTATAAGAATGTGGGATGTGTGAACAGATGCTGTAAATGTTTTAAAATAAGTGACTATAACCTCAGAGAAAGTTTTCTTTGTTATTTAAATCTTCTCCACTTTAATTTTCTTAGGTATCTCATGCAATAACTCTTCTGTCATCTTTAATCCATCCTTTCAATGAAGACTTTCCCTTTGTTTTTCAAATAGGATCATATCTTTCTCATTTGAAAAAACAAAAAAAACCCAACTCCCCCCACAAACAATGTCTTATTTCTCTCTGCGTGTTTACTTCTCAACTTCTTAGAACAGAGAAGTTCTGTTTCTTCCAGAATTGTTAAAATTTATCCATAGCCAAATTCAGAATTTTTTCTAGATTTCACACAATTAGCTTTCTCTTTGACATATTTCTCCATTGTTACTCATTAAATAATTTATTTCTTAATTTTTTCAGGATTTATAGTTAGAATTGATGCACCTTTTTAAATGTTATGTTGATTTTCAGGAAATGTTTATTAAAACATTGGTTTCCAGGTGATATTACATAGACTAGGTGTCAAAATTCATATGTGAATAAAGTACAGCATTTTCATATTTTAAATGTTTGAAGCTAAAGCATGTCAGGTCATGTTGCCAAAGAAAAAGGTGAACAGTGATGGAGTAAATTAGTTGAATCCAAGATATAAATGTGTCTTGAAAAGTGGTCCTAAAGCCTGTTCTGAACAATGGAGACTTGAAATCTTTTAAAATAGAGCCATATGCAAAATAGAAAGCATGTATGAATTTATTTCAGCTTGAAAAATTAGTTTCTTCCTTCTGTTGACTTTTTTGTAAGGTATCACTTCTTTTTTAAAAAATTGAAATGTAATTTTTTTTTTGCTAAAAACTCACTTTCTGCAGTAGGAGTCAAAGTATGTCACTTTGTATAATACCAAAAAAGTTGGTTAACTTCCCATAGTGTATGATCTCTAAGTGAAGCACAAATACTCTTTTTTTTTTTTAGACACTGAGATGTACATTATTTTGTTAATCTAGCTTTATATTTTTGTGGTCATAGATAATTTGCTGAAAAGTGTTTCTTTTCATAGGATTCAGCTTAATATGGGATCTTGGCATTCGACAACTACATATTGTCAAGTGGTCTTTGATTTTACATAGATAGATATATAGATATAGATATGCTTTTAGAATATGCTTAACAATATACAGAAGATCTTGAATGATTGCTTAACATATTTTGAGATAGCAAGAGTATAGCATAGCTTAACACAATATCTTAAAGTATGCTTTTATTTCAAGACAAGAGGACACATATAAAAAACAAGTGGATTTAAACTTGGTTTATAGTTGAAATAATGGTGGAATCAGGCTGTTGGTATGTAATATTAAGATACCATGATGATCAAATAACTCAGAATATGCCCCAGATTAAAGGTAGCTACCTCTATAGGCCTGTAAGAGAAGCATATAAACAAATTATAATAACAAAGGAAAGAAAAGCATCACACATTTTTTTTCCACTGGGAATTTTCTCAAAAACTCTGTAGACACCCTTGTTTTAAAGCTAGTTAGGTTTTGCTCACCTCATCTTTTACCATATGCTTTGCCTTCCTTCCATAACCTCTAAACATGAATCTTGGATCTTATCCTCCCTGCTTGCTATAAGCAGGGAAGGAGGACTGGAAGTAATAAAAATGCTTTGGGCTATCATTGTATTTCAGTGGCCAACGGACGAGAAAGAGAGGCCACTAAGGTCATACCAGCTCCCACTATAGGAGGGAGCTTCTGGTTCAGACCACCAAAGCCATGTTGAATGGAAACTAGAAATAGCCACACATAAATGGATAAACTTACCCTGATTTTTTAAGGGATTTGACCAATTAAATTGTATTTAAAGGGCAAAAGAAAGTTTGAAAGATTTGTCTCTTTGTGTACCTATGGAAATTGTCTCAGTATCTTTCAGTGGGGAATATCTAGGGTAGGTTGGATAAACTCATGTATATGAGACAGGTTAGCAGTCTCTGTGTAATTCTAAATTTAAGTTTAAGAATTCTAAATCAGCTTATGAGTACTAAGAGTCTAGGCTCTGAGAATCTAGGTATTAATATTTCATAGGAAAATATATATATATTATAAGGACACATCAATATTATATATTTGGGACACGAAATGAATAAAATATGACCCTTTACTCAGGAAAAACTTGTGAAATATGTAAATAGCAAAGTAATATCATATATGTATATGTAGACATTTATTAAAATGAGAGAGTATACAATGAAGCAGAGTGTAAATTAAATAAGGAACTAAATAGAATACAAGCTACAAACATAATATGTTATCGCATTACAGATGCCAAATATATTTTTCTTTGTGAAGTATTTTTATTGATACTTCTCCAGTATTGGCTGGGCCTACACATAATAATTGTTTCATTCAATATTGCAAAGTAGGAAATTAAGAAGGAATCTGATGTAAAATGTAAGAATAACAGAAACCAGAGCAAGACCTGTAGAATAAATGACGAATATTCTTTTAAGCTTAAAGGAAAAGGGAACAACCCAGATGGCCCATGTCTTTATTTTGGCTCAAAAGAAAAGTTCATTTCTGAATTGTTTATGGAAATGACAACTTCTCTCACGATTGCACATTTTCAGTGTTGAAGCCTATATTTTTATGACGTAGAAACTTAAAGCTAGCAAGTTTTAACTATCCTACTGGCATTTTTTTTTTATAGGTAATTCTTTATTTACCCATTTGTCTCTACCATTAAACAGTGGGTTTCATGAGGTTTGCTAAAGACATTTCATTGGGTATCATCAGCTGCTAGCATGTAATAGGTACCTAACCACTGACATTTGTTAAGTGTGTGTATATATATATATATATACACACACACACATGAAGAGTAATGTTCAAGGTTAGCCTGTATCTAGACTCCTTTTAGTGAGTGTTCTGTTATCTGTGACTGAGTTCTTTTTATATCCCAGGAACCTCTAAGCAATAGTAACAGATTCAGACTTGAAAAGTAATTTGGGATTGGCATGGAATGTTTTCTCAAAACAAGACTGCACATTAAATGAAGAACAAGGAAATGTGAAAAAGCCCTCATAGGAATGGAGAAGGTTCTACTTTATACCATTTCTCCATAGGGGATGAAGGATGTCAATTCACCTATTCATGAAATGTATTCAGAGTTTTATATTATTTGCATGTCCCCTAAAGGTAGAGACATTGACATATTGGCCTACAAAGTACTCTATTAGCATGAGTTTTAAGTAATTCTAATGAAACTGCTAAGACATTGAAAATTACAAGCAGTTTTTTTGTCAGATAAAGCTCATGCTCACAAAAAGCTTAGCTGCTATTGTTAATTTGTAGGGTTTTGTTTTGTTTTTGTTTTTATACTTGTTGCTGATAAAGTAACACACTGTTGATCCCTCACTATGGCAGAGAGAACAATGACATTCTTGATTTCTGTTATTTATGTAGGCATCTACCTATAAAAGAATTACATGATCTTCATTTTTGGGCCAGCATGGCAATTTTTGGTTATCTCATTTTTCTTTAGCCTATCTGATAAAGCATATAATCATGCTTTCTTATGAGGGCATTAAGAATAGAAAGAAATGGTGAATTTGTTGTAAAAATTGAAACCCAGATTGTGTTCAAAGGAAATAGCTCAGCAGTCAAAAAGAGAATCTTAAATTCAAAGAAAATGATTGATTCAAATTAGTTGCTTTCACCATTGTTCTTATGTCTAAAAGAATCACATCTAATCCTGTTCCTTAATAATTTGGACTTATTCATTGTTTTCTTTCTACCTCACACTTTTTACCCTTCCCTATCAAAGCCAAAGCTTTATGCTAGCTTTATTTCTCAAAAAAAAATTATTTGTAATTATACAAGGGCATTTGTAATATTTTCTATATTTTTAAGCTTTAATCTAATTAATTGCGAGAGAAAAAATTGTTTTTCTTTCTAAGTGTATCTGTATGTAAAGTAATTCTGATTATCAGTACAACAGTCATATGATAAATTCAATAAACTTTTGGAGACTTTGAGATTTCCAGTACTATGAAATGGAATATTTTACCTATTATTCAAATGTTGATAATTAATTGGACATTAGTATTGGAACATAGCATGTATCCATTACAACTTTTCCGGCCAAGAATTGTGTCTTATTAAAACAATACGGATATTTGTTTTATGATGATTTCTGACATTATTCTTATAATCCTTTAAACCACTTTTGAAAGTCCCAGTTTTGATTTTGTGATTTTAAATTATGTAACTGTAAGCCCCTGTAAATATGAGAATTTACAGTTTAGGACAAATTATTATCCAGAGAAACTTTACTTATACAACCCAGCATTTGATTTTGACAATTCTGGAAATTTCCAGGTCTGGAATAAACTTTGGAAGCATTTTCAGTGCTAGATTAAACCAAGCTTTAGAGATAAAGGCAATTTCCTTCACTATATCATCTGATTCAACAAACATTTCACTACAGCAAATTTTGAGCTCAAATGGCAACAATATCAATCTGTAGCGCTGTCACTGAATCTTAATTTCCACGGGGTCTCAAAGACCGGTGACAAAGATTGTCATTTCTTCCCTTCATGAAAAATCACATTGAGATACCAAGAATCTATGTTAATGAAAGTTATCTGAGGTGCATCTATGTAAATTACTATCTTAAATTATTCATAAGTTTCTCCGTGCAGTTTTATAAGCTTAGTGTTCTTTTTCTACATTTAGTTATAATCCCTGAAGGTTTTCAAGGTGCTTGTTCTATTCAATTCCTTATTTTTAATTTCAGTTTAAGGAGCAAATAAATGACTCGTTTCCTGACAGTCATAAAATGTTGCTTAATTTTAGTAGGTATAGAATTTTTTACTTTTATTAAGTTAATAAATAATTTAGTTACAAAAGTGATTCCTGCAGTCAGATTTGGCTTCATGTATAATTATAATTGATCAAACCGCTGTGGAAAATTTGAGTAAAGTCTGTACTCAAGGCAATTTTATTTGGGATAATTTTGATTCTTAAATTTTTTATCATTGATTCAAGACTCCCATGTGGAAGTATTGCCAATTTGAAATAAATAGGGACTACTTGAGAAAAAAAAAAGACAAGAGAGACTAGTTTCTTAATACTGAGACCTTTTCATGGCTTGTTTTGTGTTTTTAAATATGAAGATCTTTGTTCTATTTCTTATACCTAGGGAAAAATAGCATTTGATAAAAGATTATTATATCATTGTATTATATTTATATTTGGTGAGACAACATAGAGAATACACCATAGGCCTGGGTTCATAAAGCCCGAGTGAAGTTCCTGGCTTGAATTCTTCTTTATCATCTGTGCGATTGTGTATCATTAACTTCCTCAGCCACAGTTTCCATACCTGTTGAGAATTGGAGCTTAAATATATTAAATACCTGATTTGCCCTGCTCACTCAAAATAATATTTTTATTATTCACTTAGTGCATTTGAAAGCAGATTATTATTAAGTAAAAGGTATCTTGTGCATCTTTCCTTTCATATTTGAACTCTGTAGTATGTTAAAGCAGATGACAAGACTCAGACAATAAATAAGCACCTGGCTGTCTTGGTTCCCACGATGTCTTCTTCACAGTGTCATGTCCCCTGCCATTTTATTTTATGTATCTATTTTTTTAAAAGATTTTTTATTTTATTTATGTGACAGAGAGAAACACAGCCAGAGAGGGAACACTGGCAGGGGGAGTGAGAGAGGGAGAAGCAGGCTTTCCGCCAAGCAGGGAGCCCCATGTGGGACTTGATCCTGGGTCTCCTGGATCATGACCTGAGCCAAAGGCAGTTGCTCAATCGAGCCACCCAGGCGCCCCATCCCCTGCCATTTTAATACAGTGACTGATTAGTCATTTTAGGAGCATTATTAGTGCTGAAATTTTTCTTTAAAAATTTAATGAGGCAACAAATTTGTCCTCTAGATTATCTAATTTATTTTTTTAATATAATGAGAATCTCCATTAAAGTTTTAAAAATTCTTAACGTTAATGGAAGCATAGATTTTTTTTTTTTTTTTGCCTGCCTGTTTCATATTAGATCTATCAGTAAAATTTTACTTGGATTTCTTGCTACAAAGATTTCCCTTTCTGATTTATAGAGCTTGTGAATATGAACGAAAGCTTCTTTAGGATTAATATATTTGGAATTCTAGCCATACGTCCTTTTCATCTGGTTGTAAAAATCCAACACATTTATTTTATATAACATTTTCAGAAAAAAAAGATCAACTTTTAAAATAAAACAATATGTGTTAAGGGAATACATGTATTTTTACATAGTTTGAATATTTTTTTGTGGATAAATACTAAGTTCATTAAGTGGATACTAAATATGAGTGTACATCTTTGATTTTTCTATATGCAATCGCATTTTATCATGTATGATCATTCATATATATGTATTATAATATGCACAGAATACTACCCATTTTTACAACGAATCAGTGATTGCCATATTTTTCTAAGTTTTAATCATTGCTATTTTCTCACAGCTGAATAAAAACTTCAGTGGACATAACTTCAAAGAATGGATCCTATTTGAAAGCATGCATTTTGTATTATAATATGTTTGTAATATAAATATTATGTGTGCTGGATGAATGAATGAAAAAAACAGATACTATGCCTTCTGTTTTTCTACATTTAGTTTTTTTGACGTTTTATTTCAGCATGCTCTGGATTTTCTTTCTGTTCATTTTCTTTCATATTCCATTTTGCATTATGAGATTACTAAAATAGGATGTCTGCTTTTGCATGAATCCATGCTTTATGATTGCTTCACAGGATAACTTAGAAAATTCAAATTAGAATAGTTACATTTTGCAGTGTAATTGCTCAGAATTGAAATCATAGTGTGTTCCTGTGTACATTAATAAATAAAATATTTATCTATCACTAATTTTTATTTTTAAAATTTCCTAATTTTCTAGTGCTGTAGATGTCCTAGCAAATGAAAAGGAGAAAAGACCACTGTCCTCCTTGAGCTTACTGTCCAGTGAAGGAAAAAGACATTAATAAAAAATAACACTGCAAAGAAATATAAGAAATGTAACACTGTAAATTTGCCACTCTAATCCATGCAGAGTATATGGTACAGTAAACAGAACACAGAAGAATTTTTGAGGGAAATGATGTTTGAAATAGGAACAAGAGCAAATTAGTCTAATTAGTCTAACAGGTTGGAAAAGAGCATTTCAGGCAGGGAGTTTCATGAGCAAAGTATTTTGGAGGGATTTTGAATCCATCCTTGTGATTTCTATGAATAAATATTTTTTTATAATAAAAAAGTATTTTTTGTAAACATAAACACGTATATGTATTGATTTCTAAAATGTCTGATTTTTGTCCTATTAGTATGGATGTTCCCTGCTTTATTATTAATAATATGTGTTTTGTGTTTATTTGCATATTACTATAAATCAACAATTTCATTTCAGCTACTTGTTCTGGACTGAATGGGGACAGATGCCCTGCGTTGGAAAGGCTCGCTTAGATGGCTCAGAGAAGGTTATCCTCGTAAGCATGGGAATTGCATGGCCGAATGGTATCTCCATTGACTATGAGGTGTGTTGGATTTCTTAAGTATTTAAAGTGCATTAACTGCCAACTTGCATTCTTACTGTTCTCTTATTTTATTTAATAAACCATTTAATCCAAAACAGCTTGTAATATTACTTTTCAATCAATCTTTAGGAAAACAAATTGTACTGGTGTGATGCTCGTACAGACAAAATAGAAAGAATTGACCTTGAGACTGGAGGGAATCGAGAGATGGTCCTGTCAGGGAGCAATGTGGATATGTTTTCAGTTGCGGTCTTTGGGGCTTACATCTACTGGTCTGACAGGTAATTTATTTTTTTAAAAGTATTTGAGTCTCAAAATGTTATTTCAGTGCCAGTTGCTTTACCCTTGTAGGATTAGCCCTTCCTTAGCAAGGTCAAAAAAGATCTCACAAAGCCATCCATGTAATTTCCACAGAAAGTCAGGCACTCCTGCTATTCCAGACTCAAGCATTTCAATGTCACAGACTGAAGTTGGTTTCTTTTCCCTTCTGCTTGGCCATCTGTTATCTTCAGTTTAAATAGCTGACTTGATGTGAATTTCTTAAAGATTGTTCATCATGTATGTTCAACTTCTTGTCAGAGCACATGCCAACGGGTCCATCAGAAGAGGCCACAAGAATGATGCCACAGAAACCATAACCATGAGAACGGGTCTTGGAGTCAACCTGAAGGAGGTTAAAATCTTTAACCGAGTAAGAGAGAAAGGTCAGCATTCATATAATGAATACATCTTATGTCATTCCTCTCCTACTTTTTAAATATTTATCAAATTTAAGGATTCTTATATGAATCAGAAACCTCAAAATTCTACTTTTTCATCTCATTTCCTACAAAAATCATACAGTAGCTTAATGGAATGAATATATAATAGTTCATACATAGATAGTTTTGCCTAGGACAGTGTATTTATATGGACATGTTATATACCTAGCATGTCTTCAGTATAGGTTTGGGCTAAGTAATATAGCATATCTTTATATATATATATTCAACAAAAAAATGCAAAGCACAGTTAGGTTATTAGAAAATAAAAAATAGCCAAAAATAAAATATATATTTGGGATTATATTTTGATATATAAAGTGGTTATGGCTTCAGAATTTTGCTGCTGTTGTGAAATATTTCTGAAGTCATCACTTCCTTAAAATGTGTATTTTGAAACTGATAAGATGGTTTGGATATTTTTTTTACATTTACCTCAGTTAAATTAAATGTCTATTTTATGTCATTAAATATCAATTTTAATGTCCATTAAGATAAATTGTAATAAATTTTCTTGACATTAAAGATAGGTATAATAATTTTGGAGCTGATGATAGATTCATGGAGGAAAATTAGCCTGAAGAAGGAATCTTAATAGTATATCTTCACTCAATACTGAAGCAAAAACTTATGCTTACTACACTTAGGAAATTAAGTGCATTAGAACTGTAAATTTCTTTGATAGCTTTCATATTTCATAGACAAGATTTCAAAGCAGTGCACTATTTGTTGGCGAGTTCAGTTCATGTTTTGAGAGAATTGTTACTTTTACCAAAGATTATAATACATAAAACCTATTGCAATTTCAGCATCAAGTTTCAAAAAAGCATTATACACTTAACTAGCTGATTGAGGGAAAGTTTTAATGCTTTTATTTGGATGGTGTTTGGAACAGAAGTATGTGATCTTTGAAATAAGAAATCCAAGATTTAAAACTGGTATGAAAAAAATCAATACTTTAGAGTATTTAATTTTTTTTCACTGACCAGTATTAAGAATAAAAAGACAGACTATTCAACATTATTCTTTAAATATTTCTGTAAGAAAAAATCATTTGAAAAGCAAAATAAAAACACAAATATATGTGTTTTTGTATACATGTATCTTTTTCTCCTCTTTAGGGACCAATGTTTGTGCCAAAGACAATGGTGGATGTCAGCAACTCTGTCTTTATCGAGGGAATTCTCGGAGAACTTGCACTTGTGCCCATGGATATTTGGCAGAGGATGGAGTTACTTGCCTAAGGCATGAAGGCTATTTGCTATATTCAGGGAGAACAATATTAAAAAGTATACATCTTTCTGATGAAACCAATTTAAATTCACCAATAAGGCCGTATGAGAATCCACATTATTTCAAGAATGTCATAGCCTTGGCTTTTGACTATAATCAAAGAAAAGGTACCAACCGAATCTTTTACAGTGATGCACACTTTGGAAATATTCAGCTTATTAAAGATAACTGGGAAGACAGACAAGTAATCGTTGAAAGTAAGTACAGTAATTTTTAAAAAATAATTTGGTGAAATGAGTATCATTTGCATTAACAGAGAAATTAGAGTGGTAATTCATGTAGCAATTACATTTTTTTGAGTTTATGTTTAAGAATAATGCACCTGTATTATCTGATCTGCCAGAAGTCAAAGAAGCAGTTACCTCTTAGCATGTACAGTATGTATATTTTGATTATTAATTTCTAATCATTGAACTTTCTTCATACAACCTGTGTCTTTTCTATGTGATTTCCATATATCCCCCACTTTTCCAATTTCACCATACTTGAGGTCAGTCCTTTTCCTTACTTCTTAAATTGTAAATTAGGTTATTAAATTAATTGTAAAGTATTCGAGTAATATGGATTTAAAAATGAAATTTCTGCCTCATCATTACAACATTAATTCCATATACTTATCCATAGCTGACAGCTGTCATACCTTCAGAATTTTTTCATGTATGTGTGTATGTCATTTGTAATTACAACATCAAATGATCCTATATGCATTATTCAGCTTCTGATTTTTTTAAATATCAAATATCTTGAAAACCCATTATTTCAGTATATAAGGCTCTATCTCATTCTTTAGAAAGCCTATGCCTGTTCTGGACTAAATATAAACTAATTTATTTGACTCTTTTCTTCTGATAAACATTTGTTTCTGATATTTCATCATCACCTACAATGTCACAATGAATATTTGTGCATATAAGTATGTTTATTCATACATGGGGGTATGGCTTTAGCATAGAATCCTAGAAATAGACTTGCAAGGTCAGTGGGTGTTTATTTTACTTTTTATAGCTGGACAGATTTGTCCCAAAAGACCCTGTCAGTTTATATTTTCATCAATTACATGTGAAAAGTTTTATTGTCCCATACTTTTCGCAACAATAATTTCATAATTTATTGGCTATGACTATCTAATTTGTAGAAAATGTACTTATATTAATAAACCTGATAACTAGTGAGATCCAGCATCCAGTGTATGTTTACTCATATATATGTATGTATAAATGTGGTCAAACTTCTTATTGCACATTGGTACCCCATACTATGCCTGCCATTCTGCTGGGCCAGTATTTGCCTATTCAAATCTTACTCAGATTTTCCAAATTAGTTCAAACATATATTTATATAAATACACATTCTCATTTCTTTGTTCTGTAAGTAAGGCTGCCATACTTGTTGATAATTTCATACTAATTTGTAAATTACAGGACATGTCAACATGCTATTTTGTTTGTGTGTGTGTGTGTGTGTGTGTGTGAAAGAGATAGAAACAATGCAACTGTAACTGTACTTATCATAGAGTCCAGACATATTTGACTTTAATTGATTCAGTATAAATCTGTGAAGTTTAGATTATAATACTGTGGTCCTCCAGTTTTTCTAGACTGATGCAATTTAGGGTTGGAAGTGCTTACATTATACACACAATGTGTTAATTTACTAATTCATTTTCTGTGCTCCAGATTTTTTGATATAAAGTTGAATATTAGTCCATTGACATTTAGAAGCCACAGTTTCAGGAGAAACTACAAGTAAGCAAATATTGAAAATCAGTAGAATCTACAAGATACTAGAGGTCTAGTGAACAAAAATAATCTGGGGCAGGGTGCAGGATGCCACTGACCTGAATTGAGGAAACATAAAGGATCAATAGAAATCTATTAGTTGATTGAGCCCGTTGGGGAGGAAGAAAGGAAGAAGGATAATTCTAGACCTGTGGTCTTCAAGTTTGGTTTCCTGGGGTTCCCTGTTAAGTGCTCATGTAGTCTAAGAGTTATTTTTATGATAATACTAGATAATTACCTTATCCATGGTATTGACATTTGCATTAATGGTGTAAAAGCAATGCTGACTAAACTGCTGGCAACTTGGTGCTCATCAAGGTGGTGGCACCAAGCTGTCCTAGTAGTCATTGTATTTTTCACTGCCACTTAAGAGCTGGGAAAGAAAGAGCCAGTTTTACATAAAGAACGCCCTTGAAGAGAGTAAAACATTTTTATTTTATTAAATCTTGATCCTTCAGTACACATCTCTTTAATATTCTGTGTGATGAAATACACATAAGGCAGTGCTACATTCTGAAGTGCAGTGGTTGCCTGAAGGAAACCCAGTATTTGTACTCTTATTTGGGTTCATGCTTCTTTTATGGAATGCCATGTTTTACTTGAAAGAATGAAGAAAAGACTATGGTTTTTCAGACCTAGGTATGTGGCAGACATTTTCTAAAGAATGAATACAATGAGTCTGTCACTACAAAGAAAATGACTTACAATATCTGCTGCAAATTATAGAAATCAAGCTTTCAAGTAAAAATTAGAATTCTGGAAGACCTGTATCAGGCACAGTAAGCTTGATAACTTCCCAATGCTTAAAGACTTTTCTTTCTTTTTTATTCTTTTATTTTTTTCAGTGTGCCAAGATTCATTGTTTATGCCCCACACCCGGTGCTCCATGCAATACGTGCCCTCAGTACCCAATACCAGGCTCGCTCATCCTCCCACCCCCTCCCTTCCAAGACCCTCAGTTTGTTTCTGAGTCCAAAGTCTCTCATGTTTTGTCTCCCTCCCCGATTTACCCCACTTCCTATTTCCTTTCCTTCTCCTATTGTCTTCCATATTCCTCCTTACACTCCACAAGTAAGCAAAACCATATGATACTTGACTTTCTCTGCTTGGCTCATTTCCCTCAGCATAATCACCTCCAATCCAGTTCATGTTGCTACAAAAGTTGAGTATTCATCCTTTCTGATGGAGGTGTAATATTCCATTTTATGCATGGACCATATCTTCTTTATCCATTCATCTGTTGAAAGGCACTGTGGCTCTTTCCACAATTTGGCAATTGTGGCCATTCCTGTAATGAACATTGGGGTACATATGGCCCTTTTTTCACTACATTTGTATCTTTGGGGTAAATACCCAGTAGTGCAATTGCAGGGTCATAGGGTAGCTCTATTTTTAATTTTTTAAGGAATATCCACACTGTTTTCCAAAGCAGCTGCACCAACTTGCATTCCCACCAACAGTGTAAGAGGGTTCCCCTTTCTCCGCAGCCTCTCAAACACTTGTTGGTTCCTGTCCTGTTAATTTTGGCCATTCTGACTGGTGTAAGGTGGTATCTCAGTGTGGTTTTGATTTGAATTTCCCTGATAGCTAGTGATGATGAACATTTTTTCATGTATCTATTAGCCATTTGTATGTCTCCTGCCCATTTTTTTTTTTAATGTGGTGATCTTTATTTTGGTTGTTGAGTTTGAGGAGTTCTTTATAGATCTTTATGTAGTTCTTTATAGATCAACCCTTTGTCTGTAGTGTCATTTGCAAATATCTTCTCCCATTCCGTGGGTTGCCTCTTTGTTTTGTTGACTGTTTCCTTTGCTGTGCAGAAGCTTTTTGTTTTGATGAAGTCCCAAAAGTTCATTTTTGCTTTTGTTTCCTTTGCCTTTGGAGATGTGTCTTGAAAGAAGTTGCTGTGGCCAATGCCAAAGAGGTTACTGCCTATGTTCTCTTCTAGGATTTTGATAGATTCCTATCTCATGTTGAGGTCTTAAAGGCTTTTTTGATGAGATGGGTAGTGATATTACTGAAGTGATTTTTTGGGGGGTATTGCATAATGAAATGTGTCAACATATATGCATAACTTAGAGAACCAATACATTGCAAATAGCATGAAAATATCTTGCATGGGTAAATGATTCTTTCAAAGTGTAGGATAGACCAATGATTTTTAATATAATAAGTATGCAAAGTTCACCATTGTATATTTCTGATTTTATGCTAAAACTAACCCTTAAGTAACTACTGCTTGTTATGTGTTGGTATAGTGTGAAAGAATATCCAGAATTATCTGAAAAGTCTACCAAAACACTCCTTTTTCTTCCAACTTCATAGCTGTGGGAGGCTGGATTTTCTTCACATATTTCAATTAAAACAACATTACAGATAGGATGAAGAAGTAGATGTGTGAATCCTGGCATCTCCTAATAATCCAGGCACTAAATGGATTTATAAAATTATAAAGCAATATTCTTTTTTATCTTAAAACAACACAGATAATTTCTTAGAAGATGCTAGTTATATTAATATGCACTCAATTCGTTTTATTTTAAGAGATTCATATATACTTAAAACAACATTTTTAGTTTACATTTCTAATATGGTAAATTCCTATAGGCACAATTCACACAAAATTTCTCTCAAGTGTTCAATAATTTAAATTTAAGAGAGTAAAAATTCTCAAATCAAAAATTTCCAAACTACTTTTCTAGACTAAGGGCTCAGAAAAATTTTGGTACAAAGACATAAAAAAGCACAAGGTAGAAAAAGGGTCATATATCATTTGATATGATTAGAATGTTTGTTATATGGACTGAATCATTGTGAGATGAAGCTGGAATTCAAGGGAGGGCTCCAATAATAAAGAATTTGATCTTCCAAGATAAGAAGTGTTTAAAAAAAAAAGGGTTTTATTGAGATATAGTTCATGTGCCATAAATTCACCTATTAACAGTGTACAACTTAATAGTTTTTGCTATATTACATTATTAATTTTTAAAATTAAGTAATATATACATGCATAACATAGTACACATACAATAAATAAAATTAACCATTTTAATTATTTTAATTGTACAATGCAGTTACATTAATTACATTCATAATATCGTGCAATCCTTAAAACTATTTCCAAAATACTTTTATCTCTCCAAATAAAATGCTGTTTAAGCAAGTATTCTCCCTGATAACCTTTGATGTGCCTTCTTTTTCTATGAATTTGCCTATTTTAGATATTGCATTTAAGTGGAATCATACAATATTTGACCTTTTGTGTGTGGTTTATTTCACTTAACATAATACTTTCAAAGTTCATTCATGTTGTAGCACATATCAAAAGTTCATTCCCTCCTCCCTATGCACCCCCAAAAAAGTTCATTCCCTTTTTGTGGCTGAATGAGATTCTATGGTATGTATATATGACGTTTTGTTTATCCATTAATCTGTTTATGGAGACTTGGTTTCTTTCTACTTTTCAACATTGTAAAAGTGTTAAAATGAACATTAGTGTACTAATATCCAAGATAAGTAGTTTTGGTTGTAATTAGTACATAAAGGGAAAACACCAGTGTTATACACATATGCTAGGATTTTTGTTTTATAATGATCAGTCTGGCTGTGTTGTGTTCAGTGAAGTTTAAAGGTCATGTCTGAAGGCAGAGGTGACTTAGGGGGTTGTTGCATTATTACAGATGCTGTTTTCACAGTGGTAAATTACATTGAAAGCATATTAATTAATTAAAGTATATATATAACCAAATCATTCTAATCCTCCCCACTAAAATCAGAGCAATTAAAACGAGTAACACTTCAGTGGATATGTGTGTTAACTCACATGGATGAAGTGAAGTATGATAGGTAGAAGTTGGGAATTAGTGAAGTTCAGACTTTTACGAGAAAGGGTATGCAAAGAACATCAAAACAAGCATAATTTTATTTAACTTAAAACTTTATATTACTGTATTTGTGACACATTTCTGGATTATTTAGGATAATTATTCCCTAAATTATTTTTAGAATATGTGTTTCAGTTGTTAGACAATCGGAAATAATTATAATTATAAATGCGGTAGTTTATTAAGGTCAGACTAGAATTTAAAAGTTAATTAAGATTAGTTTACATTGATAATTTACATAAACTTTTAAAATACTCTCCTTATGCCACCACATCCCTCCAAAGAAGTTACCAATTTGTTTAACCATTGCAATCCTCTCTTGAAGTTTTATAGGAGAATTTATAGTTTGATTTGCCAGACCTAAAAATAAAAACAACAAAGTAAAACAATCCCCACCACCACCACCAGAATCAGTTACTGGTATACAAATAAATACAAAATAAATAAACAAACAAATAATAAATACAAGTAAGACATAAAATTCATTTATATCTTAGTATTCCATTTTAATAAATCCAGTATGATCCACTTCATTTTGTTACATATTTTGCCACTTACCAACAAAATTAATTCATGGAAATGTGATTAAGTCTTTAAAGATACCAAAGGAATACCGTTGAGCTAAAGCTGCAGTGCAGAAGGGGCCAGGCTGAGGGTCTTACCCCTCTCAGTTGCTGCTCTGTCTCTCTGTGGGGTGAGCGGAGCTCAGAGTCTGGCTCAGCCCTCGTGTGCGTAGGTTACTGCAAGGAATGCAGGACCTGCAGCACTCCATCGCCTGGTTTTTGCTCAGTCTGTTTGCTGGATGGGCAGGGCTCAGGACACCTACGCAGGTCCATTACAGCTTTGACTGCTGGACAGAAAGGGCATGGGCTGGGGCACTTGTCTGGTCCCATTGTAGCTTAGCCAATGGCAGGGAGGACAGGGCTTGGGGTCTTCACCCTCTGCTTACATCTTGTCTCCTTAGCTGAAGAAAGAGGGCAGGATTCAAGAATCTCATCCTTCCCAGTTGTGGCTTGGTGTCTGCGTGAGGTTAATTGGCATGAGAGCTTGTCCAGGTTGGTTAAACCACTTTTAGGCAGAGCATGCCCTATAGTACAAGCAGGCCAGAGGGAGAGCACCAGAAACGGTACCTATGGGTTCTGTCACCCGCAAATCAGGATGGAATTTAAAAGTAACATCTGTCAGGGCTTCTGTCCCTGGATAAAGCCTACAAGTTCCTGTCTTTCCAGATGCCACTTTCAAATTGGTAAGTGGGTCTCTCTCCCTTATGGTCTAGGAAATGTTCACTCTGTTGCTTTTCCCAGGATCTTAGGGTGAGTGGGTTTTCTTGCAACACCTTTAAGAGTTGAATCTCTATTCCCTGTAATTCTATGTTTCTCCTGATCTTAATCCTTAATGATTTTTAAAACTAGACATTTTGGTGGTTCATCTTTCTAGTGACAGCACCTAGGGTCAGAGTTCCCGAGGAAGTACATAATTTCTTCACTCCTTGGGGGAGTGTTCTGTGTTTTGGGAATCACCATTGTGATTGTGAGGGTACTGCTGGGTTAGGGTACCAGGGGAGGTGGTGTCTCTGCCTCTCTTACTCTTCTCTTCTCAATGCAACTTTTTTTTTTTTTTTTTTTTTTTTTTTTGTGGAGGTGCTGTTCATCTAGTCCTCAGGTCCTTTTCAGAGAAAAATGTTTTTTATATATATTGTAAATTTGTTGTGTCTCTGGTGGGAGGTAAGTTCAGGGTTTTCCTACACTACTGTCTTGAACCCTCTTCCTTCATAATGCTTTTACATATTTTTTCAAGACTTCTGGTGGCAATATGCCTTTCTTTCATTTATTTATTTATTTATTTATTTATTTATTTATTTATTTATTTATTTTTAATACGCCTTTCTTTTAAATTATATTGTATTGGAAATATCTTTTTCTTTTCCTTTAAATGGGCTAGTTCCATATCCTTGTATGAGTGCCCCAAAATTCATTTGATTATGTTATTTTTTTCTGTGTGCAATATCAAAGGTAAAAATGTCACCCTTAACATGTATTTATTTTTTATTTGCTTGGTATATGTCATGAAGACATTCTCAAAATGTGAGAATCTTAGCTACTCATTTTATTTCAGATTTTATAAAATAAACCCTTCATATATAATACATATATCATGTATTAGCTAACACAATTTTCAGATTACCTATTTAGATAATTGCAAATATAAAAAATGCTTTATCATACATTGAAATGACTAAGGTTAAAAAAAGGTAAGAATAAAGGATGAGCATTGTGCCTAGGGAGTCAGCAAGTAGTGAGGCAGGGGATAATGTTTATGCTTCAGTGGAAGACATAGGATAACATCATCATCAAATTATGGAAAGCAGAATCTGGAGTGAGTCATGATTAGAACAGAGGGAAAGTAAACACGTGATTTCCTCCTCATTAAGTTGTAGGCTATGTGCTCAGTATGACTTCCATGAATTCATAGTTTCTTAAAATATTGGAGACTTTCCAAGAAGATGGTCTGTGTAAGGTTGGGGAGGAAATAATTTCTACTGTACCCTTTTGGGGTTTGGTCAATGAAATATAAATTAAACTGATAGAAAACAGCTAATCAGAAAAAGCACACAAAAAGTTTAATATTATTTTTTTTCTATACGTGGAGGCCTTCATAGAACAGAAGTGATAGACCATTTTAACAGAGGATGATCAACTGCAGAGATATAGCTAAACAAAAATAAAAAGATATTGAAACCACAGGTAGAAGTCACTTAATATGAGGAGCAGAAAAATTCATGAGGAACAGTATATTAGAGAAAGAAAAAAAAAAGAACTTTGAGTCACATGTAGAACATACTACTGAATTTCTATAAGGTCAGTATGAGGTGCGGTTCAGGTCTTGGAGGCAGACAGTTGACAAGGAAAACTCAGGAGTGTTCAGTGATCAGTATTAGGATTATTCACAGATTGAGAGCTTCCTGATTCTTCATGAATGTGTCAGAATAGCTGACAACGATAGACAGTAGAAGGCAATGTGGTCAAATACTAACATTTTTATGTTGACAATCAGTCTTAAGACAGGAGGCTGAAAAGTTTTCTGCGAAGGTACTCAGGCTCAGGGGACTGCCCTAATAGATTGTGTTAGACAGTCTGACCAGGATTCTGTTCGCAGAATCAGAAACTGCTGGATCATGTCAATGTGTCAGAGAGTTAGGTCCTTTGCTTATTATAAAACTTGAACTTTGAAACCTATGGTGAGCTCTCACGTTGTTTTAGTTAATGAGTATGATCAGGAACAGAGGAAAGGAATGAGAAGAAACTGGCCAGTGGTTCTTCTGGTGTGTGTCAGTTCTTCAGATTCTCAACAGCTTCGGATCAGATGGTAGCTGGATGATCTAGGATGGCCTCCATCGTATGTCCGGCAGTTGGCATGCTGTGTTCTGGGTTACTGTACCATGAGTCTGTCATCTAACAGGCAAGCTTGGTAGGGTCACATGGTTCTCAGAAATGAGGATAGGCAAACATTTTACAAACCATATGTACTAATGTCTTACTCAAGGAAAATCAAATGGCCAAGTCCAGATTCAGGGAACAGAGAAATAGACTCCCACTGATGGGTGGAACTACAAAGGGGCTGCACACGTAAATGAAGAGGGAGAATTTGCAACTTCTAAAATCAACACAGTTGTGTAAGTGATCATTAGCCTATCTCTAGAAGCTCCCAATTAATACAATGAAATTTGGCTTGGCTTTTTAAAACTCTTTTCTGTTTTATTTGTTATATAATGTTTCTGACAACCAGTAGTGGACTATGACAATAATATCTGGCTTTATCCATGAACTAGAAATCAATCTGTCTTTGGTGGTAAAGAAATAAAATGAAACATAAGAGGATTATCTAGTAGGGAAAAGATATAATGAAACTATGGGTTAGTGGATTTAATGATATTGAATTCATTTTGTCAACTTCAGCTTCAAGAGTATAAACTTTTTTATTTTTTAATTTATTTTCTTAAAAGATTTTATTTATTTATTTGACAGAGAGAAACACAGCTAGAGAGGGAACACAAGCAGAGGGACTGAGAAAGGGAGAAGCAGGCTTCCTGCTGAGCAGGAAGCCCAATGCGGGGCTCAATCCCAGGTCTCCAGGATCATGACCTGAGCCAAAAGCAGTCGCTTAACCAACTGAGCCACCCAGGCGCCCCTAAACTTTTTTAGATTTAGCTCAGATAATGCTGAATTTTTCCTGTAAGTCCCTCATAACTAGTTACTATTAAGCTACATTAATTGCCCACATCTCTGTGTAAGCAATGTGACTGGAAAACTTTTTTTTTTATACTTTTGACTTGAATGAGAAAGTTATAAATGGAAACTAAAGGGGAAAATCTGTGATGTAGTGTTGGAAGAAGCATTTTTCATAGGAAGCAATAAAAGGAAGTATACATATTATAACTTTTTTTCCTTTTGAGGGATTTATGGCATGAATTCAGCAGATGAAATAAATGTACTGTGAATTATGAATAAGTCTTTGAGGGAATGTTTATGAATGCAGAATTCCTAGAAAGCAGTAGAGCACCTGTGGAAATAGGCAAATGAATCCAGGGTTCCTCTTGAAGATGATTATAATCTGTAGGAGTGATGTTGACTGTAATTGTTTGAAAGGGAAGACATTTCTATTTCATGTACCTATTAAAATGTGCTCAGGTTTTTTGTTTTTGTTTTTGTTTTTTTTTGCTTATAATGCAAAAATAAGCAAAGTTTACCAGAAATCCCAGAAATCAACTATTATTTGTGTATTCAACTTGCCATTCTGAGTTATTTAGTATATCATATATTCTTAAAAATGTGAGAGAGGGTGCCTGGGTGGCTCAGAGAGTTAAAGCCTCTGCCTTCAGCTCAGGTCATGATCTCAGGGTCCTGGGAACGAGTCCCACATCAGGCTCTCTGCTCAGTGGGGAGCCTGCTTCCCTCTTTTCTCTGCCTGCCTCTCTGCCTATTTGTGATCTCTCTCTCTGTCAAATAAATAAATAAAATCTTTAAAAACGTTGTGAGAGAGAATATTACAAGAATTTATACTAAAACATCTTGTTTCACTTTTATTGATTTTGAGGCAGATTCTCTGTGCCTTCTACATTTTGGTGATAGTTCCCTTCACCAAATTAGGGAAATTCTTTGCTATAATTTACTCCAATATACCTTCTGCTCTTCTCTCTTTTTCTTCTTCTGGGATCCCAATTATTCTAATATTGTTTCATCTTATGGTATCACTTAGCTCTTGAACTCTCTCCTCATGGTCCAGTAGTTGTTTACCTCTCTTTTTTCTCAGCTTCTTTATTCTCCATTTTTTGGTCTTCTATATCACTAATTCTTTCTTCTGCCTCATTTATCCTAGCAGTAAGAGCCTCCATTTTTTATTGCACTTCATTAGTAGACTTTTTGATTTCAACTTACTTAGAAGATGGGACCAGGGATAGAGACAGACCATAAGAGACTCTTAATCTCAGGAAACAAACTGAGGGTTGCTGGGGAGTGGTAGGGGGAGGGATAGGGTGGATGAGTGATGGACATTGGGGAGGGTATGTGCTATGGTGAGAGTTGCAAATTGTGTAAGACTGATGGTTACAGACTTATATCCCTGAAGCGAATAATGCATTATATGTTAATTAAAAATATAAAAAATTCATCACTAAAAAAAGAATTTATAATTACGTGAATCTAAGCTTCTTAAGAAAGAAATTCATGAACAGATTTTTTGTTATTTGAATTTTAATTACATAGCTTTTGACATAAGTAAAATATGTAAATAGCAACATTTTTTGTACTTAGCTTTATTTGCAACACCTACTATAAGATAGTGTATGGCTTAGATTATCATTGCTGCAGAATAGCAGACTCAATAATATTTCACGCCGTATTCAAATGAATGTTGCTGTTGCAAATCTCATTAACTTTTTAAGATTTCTACAAAGTAGAATTTGTGATGTGTAGTTCTGTGCTTTACTGACATGTTGATAAAGCTAAGTGTTAACCAATACTCTCCTCCAGCCACAAACCATGGTTCCTTTCCATTTCTTTAGGCAGTTTACACCAAAAGTCTTTCTTCTTTTGCTTTCCTCTTAGACAATCTTTCTTGACAACCATAGAATTTTTACTGATTCCTTAGCACACGTAACAATCTCTCCATAATTTTTTGTAACACTTTTGACTCTTGTTCTCTGTTTTCACTTTCCATTATAGCTTGACAACAGCCTGGGTCTGATGGCTTCTGGGATGTAGTGTTTCTTCTCTGAACACAATCTGATTACGCTGCATGCAGCCTGTTCTAACATATCTTGTGAGCCTGATTTTCTGTCTTTACCTGAATTATAATTATTGTACACTTTGCATTTCACTCTTCCATTAGTTCTCTATTAACCACATTCTTTTTTTGTTCCAAACATGGACCAAGAGATAAACCATGTAATGGTGTCCTTCTCACTTTCTTTAACTATCACATGTTGTTCTCTATGTTTTCTGTTTCTGACTGCAGAAGTTCAGCTCCTGCAAAAAACTTTCTCCCCACTGATGGCTATATTTTCCCTTTTAGAGAGCTCAGTGATTGTGATGATTCATATTGAGACATTCATTATTTAATATTACCCAGGCCCAAATATGTTGATTTATATCCTCACTAGTGGAACAGTATGAAATCTCTAGACATTTACTGAAAATTCCTTTTAATATTCTTTTCTTTCTTTTTATTTATTTTATTAACATATAATATATTGTTTGTTTCATAGTGTAGGGATGGAGGGTACATACTTCAATATCATAAAAGCCATTTATGAAAAACCCACAGTGAATATCGTTCACAATGGAGAAAAGCTGAGAACATTTCCTACATGGTAAGGAACATGGCAGGGCTGTCCACTATCACCACTGCTATTCAACATAGTACCAGAAGTCCTAGCCTCAACAGTCAGACAACAAAAAGAAGTAAAAGGCATCTGAATTGGCAAAGAAGTCAAACTCTCACTCTTTGCACATAATATGATACCTTATGTGGAAAACCTAAAAGACTCCATTCTAAAACTGCTAGAACTCATACAGGAATTCAGTGAAGTGTCAGGATATAAAATCAATGCACAGAAATCAGTTGCATTTCTATACACCAAGATAGAAGAAAGAGAAGTTAAGGAATCAATCCCATTTACAATTGCACTCAAAACCATGAGATACCTAGGAATAAACCTAACGAAAGAGACAAAGATTCTATACTTAGAAAACTATGAAGTACTCATGAAAGAAATTGAGGAAGACACAAAGAAATGGAAAAACATTCCATGATATGGATTGGAAGAACAAATACTGTGAAAATTTCAATGCTACCTAGAGGAATCTACACATTTAATGCAAACCCTATCAAAATTTTCTGATGTCAAGTCATAATTTAACATACCAAAGTCATTTTCTCACCTAAAAATCAGAACCTCTCCTATTTGTCTTGTTAGTGAAATTATTACTTTTTAAAAAATAACCAATTAGAATCAAACCTCACAATTATTAACCCTGTTCCTATACCCCTGAGCCATTTATTCACCAAGTATTTTTTCTTATCCACTATCATCATGATGGACCATCTTTCTGTTCTTTCATTACTGAATACTGATGATCTTCTACTTGCTTTCTCTTTTTCTACTTTGATTTTCTAGAAGTTTCTTCATATCATAAACAACAATGCATTCATTGTATTCCTCCTTAAAATATGAGCTCCCTATTTTCTACAACTCGAAGTATAATACATTACTTCATCTCTAGGTATAATCTTTTTTATTTTTTTTTAAGATTTTATTTATTTATTTGACAGAGATATCACAGGTAGACAGAGAGGCAGGGGGAAGCAGGCTCCCTGCTGAACAGAGAGCCCAATATGGGGCTCGATCCCAGGACTCTGATATCATGACCCAAGCTGAAGGCAGAGGCTTTAACCCACTGAGCCACCCAGGCATCCCTTCCTCTCTAGGTATCTTCTTAACCTACGTGATCCATATCACCAGAAATTTCTCTTCTGTGTTAAATTTGCCCTTTGCTCCTGTTTTGCTCACGCCATTTTTGTCTTATGAACATATCACATTCTTTTTTTTTTACTATTTTTTGTGATATACTTGTTTTATTGTGGTAAAATTCACATAACATATAATTTACCACTTTAACTATTTTTATTAACATATAATATATTATTGGTTTCAGAAGTAGAGGTCAGTGGTTCATCACTCTTGTATAATACTCTGCACTCATTACAACACAGGCTTTAATGTCTATCACCCAATTACTCTATCCCACCACACCCTCCCCTCCAGCAACCCTCAGTTTGTTTCCTATGATTAAGAATCTCCTATGTCAGCTGCCTGGGTGGCTCAGTGGGTTAAAGCCTCTGCCTTTGGCTCAGGTCATAATCTCAGGGTCCTGGGATCGAGGCCCACGTTGGGCTCTCTGCTCAGCAGGGAGCCTGCTTCCCCCTCTCTTTCTGCCTGCCTCTCTGCCCACTTGTGATCTCTCTCTCTCTCTGTCAAATAAATAAAATCTTAAAAAAAAAAAAAAAAAGAACCTCCTATGTCTTTTCTTCCTTTCTGGTTTCATCTTGTTTTATTTTTTCCTTATTTTTTCTTCAAACCCCACATCTTTACTCATGTTGTTAAACTGGAATGGGAGAGATTTTGGACTTTCAAATGGTCTCCATTTAGGGAATCTTTATAATTCAACTCGAATCCCTCCATGCAAATAAGGAATTCAGATTTTTTTTTTTTTTCCTCAAACTGCAGCCCATAGTGGTTTCCTTCCTTTGAGAAACATTTAGGACTTGTCATGTGTGCTTCACATCCTTATCACCTACTTAGTTTTTACCTTATGCCTTCCTTTGTTTCACTTTTGTCTTATGAATGCCCCCCCTCAATGTCAAGTTCCCCTAGGAAGGGTCTGTTGCTTATACGCTTTTCCACACTCCTTATACTCTAAAATCACTTGGTAGATAATAAAAATAACTAGCTTTATTATGAATTGTTTATGCTAGCCATATAATTAGGTTGTTAGAGGATTTGTCTTAAAGCTTCATTTGCAGAGTAAAAGGGATTCTTTGGCTTCAATTGCTTGTTTGGTTGGATTTGTGATTAGCAAGGCAAGGGATATTAGAGACTTAAGTTTTGATGAGAAAGTAGAAGAGGCAGTATAGAATATTGGTTAAAATCAGAGATTCTAGAGCCATAATATTTAGCTAGATCCAGCCTACCCCTTCTTGCTTTTCATCACTTACTTATAAGCTGTGTCTTTGGATAATTGTTTACCTCTCCATGCTTCAGTTTTCTCTTTTAGAAATAAGGATAATGCTAGTATTGATCTCAGAACGTTGATGAGATTCAAGGAGTAAATATATGTTGGTTAGAACAGCGCCTAGTGTTTAGTCAGAACTCAATTAGCATAAACCATTATGAGTGTTTGCCTTCATTATCCTTAACTAATTCATTTTTTATAAAGCTTCATTATTATAAATTAGTAGAATCTGGCCAGCATGCAAAATGACCATGGTAGTATACAAAGATTTCTAAGAACAGAGGTGATTTCTCCCTTCAAAGTCTCAAATACTATAAATGAAGAAAGTAGAAGGTCCCTAAGGAGAGAGACCTCTGTAGGTGAAAAGGATGTTAGGCTCCGTCATTCTTGCATCACCTCACGGCATTTCCTGGGCTTATACATGTGACTGTTGCATGTTCTTGACCTTGTCAGTGTTTTTCTTAGCATTATATGACAGAATGTACTTGTGCTATAGGAATAGAGTATACTTCTATGAGTAAGTAAAAATACTACTTTTGGGGGTGGATATGAAAAAAGAGAAAGGAAGTGATATATTCAACATGACAGAATGAATTTCTATTGTTAGAAGCATTTGATTTTCCAAAGATTCAAATATTTCTCCGTCTCCCACCCTTTGCAGCTTGAGGACTGCTGGTAGCTTATGTTTGGTTGAGTGCCAAGACTAATCAAACCTGAAAAAAAAATACAGAGAGTTGGTAAATATAAATATGCATCAGATATACAAATTGCCTACATTGTATAATAAAGCATATTTTCCTAAGTTCCTTTTGCCTTCTCTGTTTTGTACCTGCAGGATAATGTTGCTTAGAAACCTCTATGTGTAAAGTGATGGCTGAGAACAGAATTTATAATTAATCCATGAAAGGCTGAAATGGCAAAACCTTTGTAGAGAGTAAAGTTCTATGTCTTTGCTGTTTTCACAAAACCCTGGGATTTGAATGGGCTAGACATGGGGTCAGAATTGACAAGGCAGGTTGTCTGATGGTAACCTGTATGCTTGGGAGGACAAGGGTACTGAAGCCTGGAACAGCTGGTATCCGTTAAAGTGCCTGTTAGTTGTACCTATTAGTTTTGTGGATAATAAGGGAAAATGAGATTAATTTAATCCACATTCGAAAGACATTTATAATAACCTTCCTACTCTGCCAGTGTTAAGTAGAGAACAGAGTTCAGTGAGAAACATTTGTTTCAGAATTAATAAAAAAAAAAAGACGAAGGGGCGCCTGGGTGGGTCAGCTGGTTAAGCGATTGCCTTCAGCTCAGGTCATGATCCCGGAGACCCGGGATCGAGTCCCACATCGGGCTCCCTGCTTGGCGGGAAGCCTGCTTCTTCCTCTCTCACTCCCCCTGCTTATGTTCCCTCTCTAGCTGTGTTTCTATCTGTCAAATAAATAAATAAAAGATTTTAAAAAAAAGAAGCGTATTTTCCCAAGTAATTTTTCACCAGGATGGCATGAACTATGTATTTTTACAAAGAAGTTGAATTTGATAATTGATTAAACACCTCTTATATGACATTAGACATTTATTTATAACTTATTTTGTAAATTCTATAACATTTTCCTCACCCTGTGATTTACCTGCATTGCCATTATTAAAATATACTTACTGTGCAAGGGAGCAAATTGGAAAGTAGCAAAATTTCAGATTGATATCTATATTAGCACATTATATAACACAGCCTGTCATTCTGAAGAGATATTAATGCCAAATGGGTTATTTAAGCTATGGGAAGTATAAAGCAGTGCATAAGTTTTCTACATATTATTAAGCAGGGTTTTCTTTCTATATAATTTCACATATGAACTACACAGACTCAGAGATAAGGAAGGATAAATTTTTACTTTCTGAAATGTATATCCAAATTAAACCATTCTATTTGATTTATTAGTTGTCAACTCTGCTAGATATATTTGAATGTTCTGTTTCTTTACCTATATTTCATTTGGTTAACTTGTGCTCACATTTAGGTTTCATTTTATCTTTTTCTCAGTATTCACGTGATACACACACACACACAAACATACACACACAACACAGTCATGGCAATCTAGATATAAGCATGCCTTTCACAGTTTCCACAATATGCAACTAGCCTCATTATAATGTTGTTATTTTCTTTTTATTGAAATAGCTTCTTTGTTGTATTAGAACAAACATTGTGCCTTGCACATGGGTATATCTCTACTCCAGCCTACTGTAGGACCTCAGGACACCTCTACTCCAGCCTACTGTAGGACTTCAGGACACCTCTACTTCAGCCTACTGTAGGACCTCAGGACATTGTGTTGACTGCTATTGCAAATGCCTTTGGAGCGTTCTGACACTGGCTATAGAGTGCTGGGACTTAGTAAGCAATCAGTGAATATTCACCAAAGAAAGGAGTCATGCTCTCTGAAAATCAAGATTCTTACCTTCATGGAATTAACAAGGTAGGGAAAATTTTATCAGTAAGAATAACAAGTTAGTATGACACAAGGGTGGTATGAGTCTCAACAGAATCCTTATAGGCACTCAGAGTAAAATGAAACCTCTACCAGTTAGAATGATAAAAGGGACTTTGTGGAGTCGATGGTCTACATTGACAGTTTTGTTGCATTATAATTCTGACCAGTAACCATAGGGCTAGATCAATGACTCTTACTTATGCATCAGGTAATTAATATTTCTGAGACTAATAGTAAGACAACAGACACTTATCTTACTTAAAATCATCTGGTGAGAGATAGTTTCTTAAAACAGAAGTAGCTTAATATGGCTTCCAGTTCTATACACCTATGCTATTCTTATTTTCCTTGTGTAAAACATTTCTCAGACATAGCATATGAATTGAATCTATATGACTATTTACCTTACTTGGTGAGTACACAGTAAGTTCTTTTTTCTTTATTATTGACGTCCTTGCAAAAGTGATTGGTTTGGTAGTAAAGCTGGAAATGAATTTAGTGTTTAGATTGGAACCATCCTAACAAAAGAAGAGCGTTGCCTAAACTTAATATTTTCTTATCTTCCACTGAGACTGAATCACAGTTAGTTGTCAAATAGTATAATACTTTTGCACAAGATAATATTGCAATCTGAAATTATCACCTCCCTATAGACTATAATATTAAATTATCGTTTTTATTCTTGCCTTATTTAATTCAGTTTGTCAGATATTCTTTTAGTGCCTACCAAGAACAGCATCTGCTTAGTCTCATTTGAAGTGAAATATTGAAGGTTCTATCATTTCATAAGCAATAGAATTTTTTTTACTTGTGCTCTATTCTTTAACATAAGTGCTTTACATCCATTTTAGAAATCCATGGAAATCATATTTATTTCTTAACAGAAAATACTAGAGTGCTTTATTTCACTGACATGAGCTGTTACTCTTTTGAATTTAGGTGTGAGTAACTTAATAGATGATGCTTAATTATTGATTTTATATTTTGCTCTAATTTTATTTCATTTGTTCCAAAGACATTTATTGTGTATTTAATATATGCTAAGTATTTTATGGGAACATGTAATTCCATTTTTTCTTCAGCACTCTTCATTTGGAAAATCAGAAATAATACAATTTGTATATAACAGTCCTGGCAAAAATTGTTGGCGTTGAATCATAAGCCATAAACAAAATATATCTTCTCTTTGGTAACCATCATGAACGAGGTAACATTTTGATGAAGACTGCTAGAATGCCGTTAGAGTGGTTTTATGGAGCCACATTTTCTCATGACTTATGCCCCATGTAGCTTAGCTTTACACATGTATTTAATACAGAAAACCGTTTCATGCAAGGCTGCCACTTAAGTTCCATAAAAGCAATAGTGGCATCTGCATGACAGTGGGAGTTTTAATATTTTCTATTAAATAGTGCAAATCATATTTAAAGATTCAAATATGGTATTCAAATATTTCCTTACACATTGCCATCACAAAATCAGGTTTTTAGAGATTTATCTTATTCATTTTTGTGATCAAGACACAGGGTCACATTATTCAGTCCTCTTAATCATTTTGTTCATTGACACCTACAGGTATTTGGTAAGGTATTATTCTGTTAAGGTTAAAAGCATGGGCTTTCGGGGCACCCGGGTGGCTCAGTCGGTTAAGGTCTGACTTCAGCTCAGGTCATGATTTTAGGTTCCTGGGATCAGCCATGAGTCTGGCTCCGTACTCAGCGGGGAGTCTGCTTGTCCCTCATCCTCTACCTCTGCCCCTCTGGCCACCTCATGCACAGGCTTTCTCTCTCTCTCTCTCTCTCTCTCTCTCTCTCTCTAATAAATAAATAAAATACCTTTAAAAAAAATCCTAGGCTTTCAAATAAGTGAGACTTGGATTTAAGACCAGGTTCTGTTCGCCATTATAATATAGTCAGTTTCAGCCTTAACTGAAAATTAGGGAAAAATATTAGCATCACCTAGCAGTTTGTATGAGGATTAATGAAGACAATGACAATAGAGTGCTTGCCACAGTGCCTGGTTCAAACTATTCCTGTCAAGAACCAGCAGTTTTTTATATTGTAAGGGTGAAGCTTCAATTGTCAAGTGAATCTTAGCTCTTAACTCAGTCTGAAGCAACCCCTGGAGAAAGTTTAGTGCTGCTTTGACAAAGTCACAATGTGGAGGGGTTGCTGATTTAATTTTTTTTCCATTAATTTCCAAAACACTAAATGTGCTAATTACTTTTAACTCCAATCTCTTATTAATAAAGAAAAATGAATATCAGTGCATCAAATCTCATCATTATTAATTCATTTTTATTCCAAAATGCTGATGATGCTGAGGAAAATGATAGCCCCAAACATGCTCTTGAAGTAACTCTACTCTGGCTTTGACCAGATAGATGAACAAAAATTTAAGATTCTTTTAATGATGTTTGTTATGAACAAAACTGTTACCCCCACCACCCCTCAATTCATATTTTGAAAGCTTAAACTCCAGTACCTCAAAATGTAACTGTATTTTGGACCATATATAAAGAGGTAACTGAGGTAAAATAAGATCGTATAGGTGGGCCCTCATCCAAATGACTCATTTTTGTAAGGGAAGGAGATTAGGATGTAGTCACCTAAGATCTGAGAGACAACCATGTGAGCACACAGTGAAAATGCAGCCATTTTCTTTTCTTTTTTTTTTTTTTTTTTAAGATTTTATTTATTTGATATAGAGAAACACAGCCAGAGAGGGAACACAAGCAAGGGGAGTGAGAGAGGGAGAAGCAGGCCTCCTGTTGAGCAGGGAGCCCAATGTGGGACTCGATCCCAGGTCTCCGGGATCATGACCTGAACTGAAGGCAGTCACTTAACCAACTGAGCCACCCAGGCACCCCGCAGCCATTTTCAGATCAAGGAGAGAGGTCTTAGGAAAAAATCCAAACCTATTGACACCATGATCTTGGACTTCTAGCCTCTAGAACTATGAGAAAATAAATTTCTGTTGTTTTAGCCACCCAGTCTATGGTGTTTTGTTATGGTAACTCTAGCAAACTAAAACAATACTCAAAGGTGGGAACCAGTGGATTATTTTTAGGGGGAAATACGTATGTAGAGTTAGAGCTATTTGTATGTAGAATACTTCCTGTTGCTTCCTTAAGAGAAAATAAAAATTGAATGTATTGTTCAATCTTAAATGTTAATGTATTCTGAGGTTTTAAAAGCATAAAGACCTATGATTATTTTGAAAGCCTCCTTGGCAAGAAGTGAACACTACAACCTAGTAATACTAATCTTCTGATAAACACCTATTAAAATTTCACAAAATTGTATTAGTTTCCCTTTCCAAAGAATGTTTTGTGATGTTTTATGATTAAAAACACACACAAACACACATACCTTCATGTTTTACCATAGTTTTCTTCACCATCATCTTAAAACACTTTCCATACTTGTCCCCACCATTCTCAGTAAACGTCTTTTCTCCTTATCTTACAGGCAAAAGTACACGGGTAAATTTCCTCAATTTCCCTCATTTCCACTTAATGAATTAATCAAGTTCATGCAAGTGTGATGTATAAGGATCTAGACTCTCAAGTGATTCCTTGGTTTCAGATCATGACTCTGCTTCTTAGTAATAGTGTGCTTTCTGCCAGTTCTTAACCCCACCAGGTCTCAGTTCCTCATTGCAAAATAAGGATAATAATAGTATCTGCAACAGCGTATAAAGTACTTTGAACTATTTGTGAGTATGTGAGTGTATATAAATATATGCATTTTTCAAATAGTGGTGACTGCTACCTTTATTATTATTTACCTATTATTATTATTCACTTTAATATTTGCCCATTTTTCATCTTCTCCTTTTTAATTGTAGAAGGTGGCCTTATGAGTGTAAGCCTTGCACCTATGCCATCTGAACACATTGCCTCCTTGTCCCCACGATTTCCCACTCTTCTACATGTTTCACTTCTCTCTGCCCAGTAGCTCTCTTCTCAAACCAAAAATCATGCTCAGTTGTCCTTCACACTAAAAATAAAACCATAAACAAACCTGCCTCCTTCCCTGTTTTCCACTACCCTCTCTACCTTCCCTTTCACCACACTTTTTTTTTTTTAATGCGTAATCTACACACACTGACTCAGAATATTCCCTTCACTCCTTTAACTGTTGCCAGCTGCCATGCACTCCCTCCGAACTCCGATAACAGACACCATCAATGACCTGCTGCTTGACAAAGCCAATGACCTCGTTTCATTTGAAATTGTTGACCACTCTCTACTTCTGACAACCCATTTTTCCCTTGAGTCCCATGACACTCTGTCATCCATTTCACCTGGCTTGTTTCATTCTCAGACTACTCTTTTTATAACATCTTTGCTAGAACTCTACAAGGCTGTGTTTCTTCCCTAAGTAGTGGCAATGTTGTATGTCTGACTGGTATTTACACAAATGAATAGCAATGATGGTCCATTTGTTTTGGTGCATTGATATTTTGAGTTGAAAAACCATGTTTTGGGAAAAAAATAGAAAGTTAAAATATTGTTTGCTGTATCCCTATTGTTTAGGATAGTGTTTGGTGCATAGTAGGTATACAGTAAATATTTAGTACATGAAAAGTAATCTATGTGAGCAAAGAAGAATGTCCTATAAGGTAATAAATGATTAATCAATGGCTCTTTGGTACCATAAGTTAGATAAATAAAAATTACCTACTTTTTTTTTTTTTTTAATTACCTACTTTTTAAAAACAGTATTAACTAGGGGCACCTGGGTGGCTCAGTCCATTAAATGTCTGACTTTTGTGATGACTGATCTCAGGGTCCCGGGATTGAACCCCATGTCTGGCTCCCTGCTCCTGGAGAGGGAAGGGAGTCTGCTTGTCCTCTCCCTCTGCCCCTCCCCCATTCAAGTACTCTCTCTGTCTCCCTCAAAAAATAAATAAAATCTAAAAAAAAAAAACAGTTTTAACTAAAACTATTTTTTTAAATTCAAATCTCATATACCTCAGACTAAATTTCTTCACCTTTTCTCAATCTGAAACAATACCTATTTAATTTCAAAAAGCCAAAATTATAATAAAAACTGCAAATTTACATTTTAAGGGATAAGGGTCAAAATGTCCGCTTTTATGTCAGTGCATGCCTTGCAATCTTGTGGAAGAGTCTGTTGGAAAACAATACAGTTGATGCTTGAACAACATGGGCTTGAACTGCACAGATTCACTTATACATAGAACTTTAAAAATAAATATATTATTATAAATGTACTTTTTCTTCCTTTTGATTTCCTTAATAACATTTTTTCTGTAGTGTCTTTATTGCAAAAATGCTAGTATATAATACATATAACATACAAAACATGTTAATCAACTATTTATGCTTTTGGTAAGGCTTTTGGTCAACAGTAGCCTCTTAGTATTTAAGTTTTTGTGGAGACAAAAGTTATATGCAGATTTAAAAAAAAAATATTTATTTATTTGACACAGAGAGAGATCACAAAGAGGCAGAGAGGCAGGCAGAGAAAGAAGGGGAAGCAGGCTCCCCACTGACCAGAGAGCCTGATGTGGGGCTCGATTCCAGGACCCTGAGATCATGACCTGAGCCAAAGGCAGAGGCTTAACCCTCTGAGCCACCCAGGCACCTTTTTTCTTTTTTTAAAAAAATTTATTTATATGCAGATTTTGACTCTGCAGGGAGTTAATACCCCTTATTCTCCCTGTGTTCAAGGGTCCACTGTAAATGATAATTAAGGGAGTGGTTTATAAAAAGTCTCTAGATCATGGAGTTTAAAAATAACCTTTTAGGGGCACCTGGGTGGCTCAGTTATTAAGCATCTACCTTCGGCTCAGGTCATGATCCCAGAGACCCAGGTTGAGCCCCGCATTGGATTCCCTGTTCTGTGGGAAGCCTGCTTCTCCCTTTCTCACTCCTCCTGCTTGCATTCCCTCTCTAGCTGTGTTTCTCTCTGTCAAATGGATGAATAAAAGCTTTAAAAAAATAATAATAATAAATTAAATAAATAAAAATAAAAATAACCTTTTAAAATCTTTTAAAAGTAAACCTTCTAAAGTCAGTGGTCAGATTTTGACAGTAGGATTATCCAAGAAGTGCTTCACATTTTTAAAACACTTGTTTTTGAGACCAATAGATTGGATGTATTTTTCTTACTAGTAGCAAGAGAAATACACATTATATTCTATGTATTTTACCTAGGGCTTAATTATGATATGATTACCTGCTATGAGAGGTAAATTATACACCTACTCTTTTACCTGAAATAAATCAGCTATACTAGATTAAGAAATATGTTCAAATTTGTGAACCTTTGAATAACTTCCACCGACTAATGTTCCAACAAAGCACCTTCTGGGGTTCATGTGAAAAGATGGCCTGACACTTAAAAGCTTCATGAACTTTTCTTATCAAAGACTACTTAAGTTTGTGGCATTCATTCTACATTTCTTAGTGTCATTTCTCATAATTTGCCTCAAAAAGGAAAACAGCTTCTTTGTATTTTTATTTGTTTTAAATCAAAAAGGCCAGTTTATTTTAGAGATAGAGACATTGAAGTCACAGTCTATTATCAGAGCTGACTATTGACCTCGTACTTACCTAATTTTTAAAAACCTTTTCAGGCAATAAAAATATATTTCATTAAAACTTGTCATAATTGAAAATTATTTGACAAACTTAAGCATATTATGAATGACATGACATAAACCTGATTAAATTTATAATCATGTAACTTGATCAAACATATCTTATAAAGGCAATGTTTATTCTATCACATCTGTCTTTCCATGCTGAATTATTTATTCTTTTTAGGATATATTATCTCATCAGCAATGTATGATATGGTAAGCAAATGGGTGTAATTTAATTAACTACAGCTTTACTACTACAATTAACCATATTCTTTTAAAAGTTAGCTTATAGGGGCGCCTGGGTGGCTCAGTTGGTTAAGCGACTGCCTTCGGCTCGGGTCATGATCCCGGAGACCCGGGATCAAGACCCGGGATCAAGTCCCACATCGGGCTCTCCTGCTCGGCGGGAAGCCTGCTTCTCCCTCTCTCACTCCCACTGTTTGTGTTCCCTCTCTGGCTGTGTTTCTCTCTGTCAAATAAATAAAATCCTAAAAAATAAAATAAAATAAAATAAAATAAAATAAAATAAAATAAAATCTTTAAAAAAAAAAAAGTTAGCTTATAAAAATTATACCAAAGATAATCAACTTAATTCATCAGCCTGAATAGACAATAGTTCCTAGTTATTCATTCAAAAAATAATCTAGTTGGGGCCCCTGGGTGGCTCAGTCAGTTAAGCAGCTGCCTTTGGCTCAGGTCCTGATCCTGGGGTCCTGGGATGGAACCGTGAGTCATTGGGCTGCCTATTCAGCAGAGAGTTAACTTCTCTCTCTCCCTCTGCCCCTCCTCCTGCTCCTGCTCTCTCTGTCTCCTTCAAATAAATCAGTAAAACCTTAAGAAAAAATAATCTAGCTATCCCTGTGGAGGTATTTTGTAGACATGATCAAATATACATCAGATGACTAAGGGAGATTGTGCTAGATTGTTTGGGTGTACCCAATGACTTCACAAGAATCCTTATTAAAAAAAAAAAAAAAAAAAAAAAAAAAAAAAAAAAAAAAAAAGGACAGGAAAGTCAGAAGGCAAAGAGAGAAGGTAATGTGGTAATAGAAATAGAGATTAAAGCAACGTGGTCCCAAGCCAGAGAGTGCCATCTATCTTGAGAAGGTGGAAGATACAAAGAACAGATTATCCTCTACAGCCTCTAGAAGGTACTAGCTCTGCTGACACCTTGGCCATAAGACTAATTTTGGACTTCTGAACAAAATTATGAAATGATAAATTTGTCTTGTTTAAAACCACTACATTTGTGGTGATTTGTTACAGCATCAAGGAAATAAATATAGATTGTAAAGTCTGAAAGTGTGATCTTGATATAAAAGACACCAAAAAATGTAGAATTGGTTCTGTAATTGGGTAATGGGTAGAAGCTGAATGAATTTTGAGGACAATAATAGAAAAAGCCTACATTGTCTTGAATAGACTACTGCTAGATATATGGATGTTGAGGACTCTGCTAATGAGTAAGTACATAGAGAACATGAGGAGTATGGTCAAAACAAAACAAAAAATACTATGTTGTCTTAGAGAATACTTAAATCATCATATCCAAACTGCTAGAAATGTGGACATTAAGAGTGCTATTGGTGAGGGCTCAGAAGGAAATGAAGAACATGTTATTAGGAAAAGCTATATAGAAAATAGAAAACAATTATATAGAAAACATTGTAAGCAATGAACTTGGATATTTATCTGAAAATGTTTCTAAGCAAAATGTTAAAGATGTGCCTGGTTTTTTCTTTCTGCTTATAAAATAAAATCGAGAGAGAGAGAGAGAGAGAGAGAAATTAAGAGAAGAGTTATAAAGCAAAATAGAAATAGGACTTGATGATTTGGAAAATTCTCATTCTATCCAGATTGTGACATGAAAATTCACTGTCAGGGAGCCAAGGGGTATAGCTGGACAGTCCCTTGTTGATGCCTCAAAAAGAACAAAAGGTAATGGTATTCTGTCACAGGGAGGGCTCTCTGAAGAGACTTGTTTGCATGCCTCATGGGTCCCTTTTGCTATCTAAGTAGAAACTAAAAATGTGATAGAATTATTTTGGAAATAACTATTGAGGAGCGTCTTGTCTAGTGGGGCAAATTTCATAACATACGTAGAACTACAAAGTTTTTGAGAGCAGTAGTAGAAATATTACTAGCTTATACTAAAAGGGACATAGGGAGGAGCAAATAAAAGAAAGCTTTCAGACTCACAAAATTCTATAGACAAGAAACAGATTTGTAATTCTATTCATTTACAAATACATGAAAAAAGGAGGGAGACTCAGAGGGCAGAGTTGAAGGCATGGAGTGCAGCACCTTACGGCCCAGTGGATTTTTTCCAAACCTTGAATGCTAAATAATGGAGTTTACTCTGCTGGATTTCAGAATTGCTTGTGACTGGTGACTAATTTTATCCTTCCATTTTCCTCCTTTTTGAGTGAGAGTATCTAGAGCTGGAATCCTGTGCTTATTCTATCATTGTATTTTGGGAACTCTCTAGAGTCACAGGCCTACAGATGGAAAGAAATTTTGTACCAAGAAATTTCAGATTTTTGAATGGATGAGACTTCAGTAAGATTTTAGACTTGAATTGGTTCTGTCAACTTGAGACTTTTCATCACCTTGGGGTGGGATGAATTCTTTTGCATATGGTATGGATGTGAATCTTTGAGAGCCAGGGATAACTGTTGATGAATAATGACCTCCAAAGATGGCCTTGTTTTAAACCCTGAAACCTGGGTATTTGTTATTTCACATTGTGTATTTTATATGTTACCCTTTCACATGGTAAAAGGGACTTTGAAGGTGTGCTTACGTTAAAGGTTTTGAGATAGATAATCTAGTGAGTGTAATGTAATCAAGAGGGTCCTTATGAGACAGAGACAGAAGGATTGGAATTAGAGGGGACACAGAAATTGAAGTGAAGATTGTAGTGATGCACTTGGAAGATGGAAGAAAAGACCATAGAATGTAGGTGGTCCCTAGAAGTTGGGAAAGACAAGGAAATAGACTCTTCTTAGAGAAATTTTCTCCCAAAGAAATTCAAGACTTTAATACTTTAATTTTTAAAAATTAAAGTTTATACTTTAATTTTAGTCCAGTAATAAAGATTTTGGACCTCTGATCTCTAATGATGTAAAATGTATTGTTTTAAGCCTCCAAATGTGTAATAATTTGCTACCACCAAAAGGAAACTAATAACCACTTTATGCAATTTTTAAAAGAGTCCTATAATTCTAAAAGACTTGCTATAAAAAACAGCAGACCTGCTCTATACCCCTTTACCACAGGCAGCTACTTTAAACTACTTTATTGAATTATTTATTTGCTTTCATATCTAAATAAAATAATGACACAACTAAACTTTTAGTTTCCAAATCTGTAGCTTTAAGCATTATGTATTGGCTTGAGGCCATATCCATTGACTTCCTAGTCCCATTTCCAATCCCCTTATCATCCTAATATATTATGTCCTAACTTTGGCTAGACATTCCACATAAAGGTAATTTAGGGATAAATCTTTACCATCATTCTAAGGATTCTCTTTGTCTTGCTTTTTGTTGTAACTCTCTTACAGTTCTTATATCTCATATTTTGTTTTCTCAAGGATTACTCCAGAGTTTTATCAAAGCATCCTAAGAAAGGATGCATGATAGATTAAATTTTTGAAATCTTACATACAAGTGTACCTTGGAGATGTTGTGGCTTCAGTCCAAGGCCACTGCAATAAAGAAAATATTGCAGTAAAGTGAGTTAAATGATTTTTTTTTCATTTCCCAGTGTGTACAAAAGTTATATTTGCAATATACTATTAATACTATTAAGTGTGCAATAGCGTTGTGCCTAAGAAAACAATGCACATACCTTAATTTAAAAATACTTCACTGTTTGGCGCCTGGGTGGCTCAGTAGGTTAAAGCCTCTGCCTTCGGCTCAGGTCATGATCTCAGGGTCATGGGATCAAGGCCCCCAGCATCTGGCTCTCTGCTCAGCAGGGAGCCTGCTTCCTCTCTCTCTCTGCCTGCCTCTCTGCCTGCTTGTGATCTCTCTCTCTGTGTCAAATAAATTAATAAAGTATTTAAAAAAAATACTTTATTGCCAAAAAAATGGCTGACCATCATCTGAACTTTAAGAGGGTGCCAATGGCTGTTGAGTGATCAGGCTAGTGGTTGCTGAAGCTTGGGGTATCTGTAGCAGTTTCTTAAATAAGACAGTAATGAAGTTTACTGTGTTGACAGACTTTTTTTTTTTTTTCTACAAATGATTTCTTTGTACCGTCTGATGCTGTTTGATAGCTCTTTATCTATTGTAGAACAGAACTTCTTTCACATTCTTTGTCAGTCCTTTCAAACCCTGCTGGTGTTTTATCTACTAAGTCTGTATCATATTCTACCCTTTTTGCTGGGATACCTGGGTGGCTCAGTTGGTTAAATGTCTGCCTTTCCCTCAGGTGTGATCCCAGAGTCCTGAGATCCAGCCCCATGTCAGGTTCCCTGCTAAGTGAGGAGTCTGCTTCTCCCTCTCCCAGGCCCCCTCTGCCTGCTCATGCTCTCTGTCTCTTTCTTAAATAAATAAAATCTTTCAAAATACATAAATAAATATCATGTTGTGTTTTCAACAGTCTTCACAGCATCTTCATCAGGAGTAGATTTCATCTCAAAAATCCACTTGCTTTGCTCATCCATAAAAGAACCTCCTTGTCCATTAATATTTTATTATGAAATTGCAGCAATTCATCACATCTTCAAGCTTCACTTCTTTTCTTTTTTTGCGGATTTTATTTATTTATTAAACAGAGAGAAACACAGTGAGAGAGGGAACACAAACAAGGGGAGTGAGAGAGGGAGAAGCAGGCTCCCCACTGAGCAGGGAGCCTGATGAGGGGTTTGATCCCAGGACCCTGGGATCATGACCTGAGCTGAAGGCAGATACTTAACAACTGAGCTACCCAGGTACCCTTTCAGGCTTCACTTCTAATTCTTGTACTCTTGCTGTTTCCACCACATCTGCAGTCAACTTCCTTCACTTCAGAAATGTATGTCTTATTTTTTTTTTAATTTTATTTTATTTTTTCAGTGTTCCAAGATTCATTGTTTATGCCCTACACCCAGTGCTCCATGCAATACGTGCCCTCAGTACCCACCACCAGGCTATCCCATCCTACCACCTCCTCCCCTCCAAGACCCTCAGTTTGTTTCTGAGTCCAAATCTCTCATGTTTTGTTTCTCTCCCTGAAAAAAAAAAAAAAAAGAAAGAAAGAAAGAAAAAAAGAAATGTATGTCTTAAATCATAGACTTGAAAGTCAAACTTAGTCCTTGATCCCTGGGCAGGGATGGATGTTAAGTTAGCAGGTGTGAGAACATTAATCTCATTGTACATCATCAGAGCTTTTGCATGATCAGATACATTGTGAATGAGCAGTAATATTTTGAGAGGAGTCTTTTTCTGTGTGGGATGGGAGGTCTAAACAGTGGGCTTAAAATATCCAGTAAACCATGTTGTAAACAGATGTGCTGTCATCCAGGCTTTGTTGTTCCATTTATAGAGCACAGGTCGAGTAGATTTAACATAACTCTTAAGGGCCCTAGGATTTTCAGAATGCTAAATGGACATTGGCGTCAAACTAAAGTCAGCAGCTGCATTTGTTCCTAATAGGAGAGTCAGCCTGTGTTTTGATGCTTTGAAGACAGGAATTGATTTTTCCTCTCTGGTTAGGAAAGTCCTGGGCAGCATCTCAACTATGTGGTTATTTAATTTACTTTGAAAATCTGTTGTGTACTGTAGCTACCTTCATTAACGATCTGAGCTAGATATTCTGGAGAACTTGCTGTTGTTGCTTCTACGTCATCACTTGCTTCACCTTCTCCTTTGTATTATGGGGGCAGCTTTCCTTAAACCTCTTCAACTAAACTCTACTAGCTTCCAGCTATTGTTTTAGGCAGTTTCCTCACCTCTCTCAACATTTATAGAATTGAGATTTAAGGCCTTGCGCTGGATTAGGCTTGGGTTTAAGGGAATGTGGTGGCTTGATCTTCGAAGTACCCCAATCGGCAGTGGGCTGTTTTGCCTTGTCATCCGTGTAACTGTGTGTTCACCAGAGTAGCACTTTGTTTGTTTATTTTGTTTTTGTTGTTTATTTATTTGTTTCTTTTATTCACAGTATGGCTCACTGGCTCAAGAGGGCTGGCTCTCTGCTTGTGTCAGCTTTTGATATACCTTCCTTACTAAACTTAATCATTCTGACTTTTAATGTTTTAATGTTTTACCTGAGGGATGTGTGATTTTTCCCTTCACTGAACACTTAACAGAGGGCTACTGTAGGGTTATTAATTGGCCTAACTTCAATAATGTTGTGTCTCAGGGTATAGTGAGACCTGAGGAGACAGAGACACATTAGGGAATGGCCAGTCCATAGAGTAGTCAGAATGCCACATTTAATAAGTTTACCATTTGATATGGGTGAGGCTTGTAGTGCTCCAAAACAATAGTGACAGTAATATCAAAAATCATTCATTACAGATCACCATAATGAATAATGATCATGAAATAACTTGAAATGTTGTGAGAATAACCAAAATTCACATCTTAAAGCATCATGACACACACATGAAATGAATCAATACTATCGGAGAAATGGCGCTTATAGACTTGCTCAATGCAGCGTTACCACTCAATTTGTAAAAAAATGCAATATCTGCAAAGCATAATAAAGCTAAGTGCAATGCAATGTGGTATGCTTCCATAAAAAAATGCCTTTAATCTGTACTCATACCTGATAGTTTGGCTTATAGAATTTTAGTTTGTGAATCATTTTTTCTTACTATTCCAGAGCTTTATTTTTCACTATTTTTAAAAAAATTTTTGGTGAAAGATTTAGTTTATTTTTTACTGTGTTAGGTTAGTCACATCGTTAGTTTTTGATGTAGTGTTCCATGATTTATTGTTTGTGTGTAACACCTAGTGTTCCTTCAGTCCTTGCCCGTCTTCATACCCATCACCAGGCTCACCCATTCCCCTGCCCCCTTCTAAAACCCTCCATTTGTTTCCCAGATTCCGTAGTCTCTCATAGTTCATCTCCCACTCCAATTCCTCCCCTTTCATTTTTCCTTTCTCCTCATGTCCTCCATGCTATTCCATATGTTCCACAAATAAGTGAAACCGTATGTAATTGACTTTCTCCTCATGTCCTCCATGCTATTCCATATGTTCCACAAATATATGTTCCACAAATAAGTGAAACCATATGTAATTGACTTTCTCTGTTTGGCTTATTTCACTCAGTATAATCTCCTCCAGTCCCATCCATGTTGATGCCAAAGCTGAGTATTTGTCCTTTCTGAAGGCTGAGTAATATTCCATTGTGTATATGGACCATATTTTCTTTATCTCTTTGTGTTTTGCTCTTTGGAATATTCTAGAAACTTTTATGAAACCTCCTCCCCTCATCTCACCAAAATGTTATGAATCTTTGTTAACAATATTCTAGAAGTTCCGTTGATGATAAGCCCTAGTGTGAGTTTATTCCTATCTGTTGTTTGAGATACTTAGTTGCTTTTTCATTTCTTTAGCATTGTATATTATTTTTTGAACTTGATGTTCCAGCTATTCCCTTGAGTTTTTTTCATTTCTGATGTGATCTCATTCTAATGATCACAAGTTCATTTTCTTTTTCTGAGTGTTCTTTTTCTTATATCACTTTATTCTTATGTCATGGATGCAATAGCTCTCATCTCTCTGGGAATACAAAAAATAATTCCTTTGAAATTATTGTCTTTATGTATAGATTCTGTTTATCCCAAGGTTTTTTTTTTTTAAATCATTCTTCTTTGAATTAGTCTCTTTATTTTCTGTTAAAGGTTTTCTTCACATACCTAAGGTCTTTCACTCCTGCTTAAGGATGAAACAGTCAACAACTGAATAGATATTCTGTAGGTGTAGCAGGCAGGCAGGCAGGGTGCTTCTCAAATATGAGTCATCTGCTTGGAACTCTTTGTTTTCAGGGAACTCTGCATGTCGGGTCTCTAGATCCTTTTTCTTATGATAGTAAGAGGGTCCTGGTTAGACTGTTCTAGTCACTGCATGGAAGATACAATTCTAGCTGTCATTATTTTCAGGTGCAATTAGAGAAGGATGTCTCAATATGCAAAGTCATCTCTTTATTTTAAGCACACTACTGCTGTCCTTAATTGTGGTTTTGATTACTCAATTTGGAGATGCTCTGGCTGATATTTGAAGAAAAAAATTCTATATCAGGAGCTTCTGCAGAGCCTACCTATATAAAGAAGGGAGAGAATATGGGGAACATACTGCCTCCTAAATAGATCCTCCACTGATTCTATTTTTACCATTAAGTTTCTCTCCATTTTTACAAATATCCACTGCTATTAATTCATCAGGTTTGGAGAGTGGTTTCCTCTATCTTACCATTTAGAGTTATGGGGTCTACTCCTTGACCACTTCTCTATCTGCTTTCTAGCATTCAGATCTTCTCCATTTTGTGTATATGTGTGTGTTTTTTAATTTAAAAAAAAATCCTTTTGTGTTGTTTTACTCTTGTTTTAGTGAAGTTCAGGAAGAAATGGATATAAATACACATAATCAGTTTTCTACTTTTAGTTTGAAATCCTTTTGGATATGTTCAATATAAACTTGATCCTTATTATTTTCCTGATTCTGTTTTGTTTTATTCCATTTTAGTTTATCACATCCTCTAAATATACCATTTAGAGATGGTATTATTTATTCCCATGGGGAAACAGACAGGTTAACCAAAATATGTACAACATGTCAGTTTTGAGTCTAGGATCAAATCCAAAGCCAATCTGTTAACATTAAAGACATTTTTTGTTGTTGTTGTTTTAGATTTCTCAGATAAATTCATGATGGTTCACAGTCCTCAAAAAGAATTAGTATAGGAGAAATACTTTAATTTTATGGTGGTTAAATATTGCCCAATGTGTAAAAACATTAATTTGTAGCAGTGATACAAATTAATATATATGTGACTTTCACTGTCTCTATGAGTGATATATTTTATAATGCAGTAACAATTTACAAGCATCTGAACAGTTTGGCTGTGAATGACAAAGTGAACACTTGAATGCAGATATTGGTTATGCACTTCTGTTCTACACGTGGAATTGTAATATTTCTATTCAACACTCTTAAAAACCCTGTGACCAAAACTCTTGAGAAAAGAAACCTCCTTATCGAGCATTCAAATCTCTTAACAGCAGTCTACCATTCTATTCCCATTTCTCATTTCTTCCACCATTCTGTTGTTTTTTTACAGCAATATGTTTAAGGTTTTCAGTTCTGGATTTTTACTTTTTTCTTCTGAGAGAACATATCCGGAAAATTTGTCTTTATTATCTTTCATTGTGTAAGTTTCACAATGAAAGTTAATAAAGTTTTACAGGCCCCTTGTTGCATTCTCCATTTTCCCTTGTTTTTAGAAACTACATTAGCATTGTTTCTAAAACATGTGGGGGCCAGATAAATACTTTATATCAAATATAAGGGTATATTAAACTTTCTGAGACAGGTTTACAGGCACCTTGGATAAATGTATAGTTACGTTCAGTTTAATTTGTAGAATATGCTTTGAACCATGCTGTTTATATGAACAGTATGGTTTGAGAATATCAAATACTTCACAGTTACAAAATTTTTTAGAATTTTGGAATGGATTGTGACTTTCTAGGGATCATAATATCATTTAGTTGTAGTTAGTGTGAATCATGTTACCAAAAAATAGCCTGCAATTAGTCTCCATTACTCAATTTATTCTGATTTTGTTACCTTAAAATTCATGTACAATTTCAAAAATATGATTTCAAGTAAGAAAAATAATGCATATGGAATATATATGTATATATATTTGAGCTCACATATTCTAATATGCAAGTCAATACAAAATTTGGTTTAGTCTTCAGTTTTCACGTGCGTTCTTTAAGTCATTAAAAAGTTTGTGAGTTCCTCCTGTTGTTTGTGAAGCACTGGACTGCCTAATAAAGGAAACAGGGAAATGAACACAGTAGTTTCTACCTTCAAGACCTTTTGTTTTATATAGTAGAAGAGAAGAAGACAGACTCACAAATAACTACAAAATAAAGAAGAAGGTAATTAATATCCCCAGGGAGCTACAAAGCATGTGCTCTGAGAGAATAGAGAAATCACTTACAGTTCTGAGAGTCAAGCAAAGACATAAAATTAGAGCTGAACTGTATGTGCTAAAGAGAGAGAAAAGTTCTGTACAACTAAAAAGATTGATGTGCTAGAGGGAAAAAAGAGTTGCATGGGTTGTGAAAGGTATTCAAACATAGGTCATGGAGTTTTCAGCTGTTTCCAGTAGACCAAAAAGAGATACCATAGTCCATGGAACAGAGAAATTATGTGAAGAAGCAACTCAATTTTAAAATAAGTCTAACAATACTATGCAAGGTATATGAGAGGAGAATAAACATCATTAGCAGTCATTTTAGTTTGAAGCCTTAGAAAACCAAGGCTTACACTAATGTATCAGTTGTTCTTTAGGTAAACATTTCTACAGCGTAGATGAAGCCTTAATTTGTCCAATACTATTACCTAATGTCTCAGGATACATAATGTCTGAAGCATATATGTGAAGGAGGATATTAAGGCCATGGCAATTATAGCTATAAACCTAAAACTGTATTTTTTTCCCAACTAAGTGGATTTTCCACACTGCGTTTTTTTTTTTTTTCCCATGCATTTATTCAATTGATGTTTATTGCTTCCCTGCTTTGTTCCAGGCATAGTGATAATAGCAAGCAAAATAATCATTGTTCTTTCCTTCATCAATTGGGAAGCAGATGTGTTGTAGGATCCCAAGATGCTAAAACACCTTATTTTTTGGAAAATTGTCCCATTGTCCCTATCTAATTTCTCATTTTAACACATTGGTGACATTAGAATGCATTTTTTTCTGAAAAAAATATAATAATAAATATGTTCTGTCTTGTGCACTTAAACAAGGTACTTTAAGAAATGTTTTACCTTCATGCAAGGGAA